>VDFB02159812.1:0-43170 GCA_007258455.2 Sequoia sempervirens
TGAAGAATGTGGAGTCCTAGTTGCAAGGATAGTCAAGAATTGGTTGTGTTTCTAACAAGTTGAGTTTGGTGAAGAGTCTTGTGCTCCTACATTGCATCAGTATCCTTCTTTAATAGATTAGTCAAGAGTGGTTTCTAGAACTCCCAGATTTCTAATGGAACTTTCCAATGATTGTGAGGAATACACATCACCACTATGAACAAGTGAGCATGCTTTCATCGGTCTATCGGTGGAGCTATGAGGGTAGTTCCCATGATGTAGTAATGTTAGGCCGATAGTGTCACTATCAGCCTAACATTACTATATCGAGAGAACTCCCCTCATAGCTCCACCAATAGATTGATGAAAGCATATCGGCAGCACTAGAACATATCGGTGGAAGATAACACAACGTCCCACTAATTTTTTGCCACTCAAAAAATCATGAAAATGAGGTGTGCCATCGACCCCACGAGGGGCACTACCCCTCGACCCCGCTCGGGGCACTTCCCCCAGACCCCCGTAAGGGGCGCTACCCCTCGACCCTGCTAGGGGCATTGCCCCCAAACCCCCACGAGGGGCAATGCCCCTAAACCCCGCTAGGGGTGTTTTCAGTCCTAGCTTTGGAAGATCTAATGATATTCAAGTAACCTACAATGTTGTAATCAATTACACCTATAAGACAAGTCGCATGCTTGACATTAGGGAAGAAGGTTTTAAGTAAGGGTTTTCAATGCTTATTTGTAGAATCTAGTGACCACTATCAGTGCAAATGTTTGGAGTTGATATTAAGAAGTATTGTGAACCTTCTTCAAAGTTGGGATTTGATGAAATTAAAGGTGTTGAGCCCATTTGGTCTACTGCCCTATTATGACAGAGTTGACTATTGGAGTACAACTTTGTTTGGCAAGATTTGTAGTGCTCCTTATTGTATGGTCTTAAAACCATTGAAGGTCATTTATGTGAGTGTCATGAATGCCTCTAAAGCAATGATGAATGCCTATATTCATATATGATCCACAACCTATGCATTGATGGTTCTATAGCAATATTTATGTATATTTACCTCAAAACATAGTTAATAACAGTAATTCATATCATTTGGCCTTTCTTTTTATAGATGGATATATGAGTAGATAGTTGTTATCATAGCTATTGTTTATATTTTTTGTTTTAGAGTGATAAAATTTCAATCTTTTTTTCCTGTTGTGATGGTTTTTAGATTCATGGCAGAAAATGGGCTTTTCAATTTGCATATTTCATACTTTTCAACATGGGACTCCTACTACTTTTTGGGAGAGCTCTCAAGGTACTCTATTGCATTTTCCTTTTAACCTATATAAATGCAACAATAAGGCATAAATTTCAATTTATTTATATATGCTACTAACTCAATTAAGATAGAATTTGTGATTAGCTTAAGATCCCCATGATTTTAATATTAGGTGTTTTATCTTGATATTAGATGTTTTGTCTTGATAGCATGTCTAATTTAGGATTATTGTTGACCAGAGATGTTGTGACTCTATCCAGTATGGTTATCTTTTTGGCTAAATGGCTAGCATTGTATCTTTGTCTATAAATTGATGGGTATAATCATGTATTAAAACATAGCTTAATTCGTTTACCATGAAAATGGTTTTGAAAAGAGTTATAGGTTATGGATTCTTTAAAATCTTAAAGATGAAAGACATTGGTTAAAATTTTATAAAATTCCAAATTGCTTAAAATACTTAAATAAAACCAAGACTCATCTCCAAGTATCTTCTCAACAATTCCTAATTGCTGCAATCACAACCTTCATGTAGAGTTTGTCCCCATTGCAATTATGTATTAGATTAATCTTATCCCATTGTTTAGTATATTCATCCTATCCCCATTGCCCAGTGATATATCAAACTAAGTTTGTCCCAATTGCTTTGTGTACTCAACAATTCACAACTTTCCTTGGGGATGCACATAACTCAGTTGATGAACCAGGTGGGAAATTATGTGCATAACATGGCAACATTTTTTGGAGGCCTTGTTGTGGGATTCATAAACAGTTGTCAAGTTGCCCTTGTAACTCTAGCTACTGGTCCATTTTTTGTGGCTACAGGAGGAGCTTCAAATATATTTCTTCATAGGCTTGCTGAAAACATTCAAGATGCATATGTTGAAGATGCTAGCATTGCAAAGCAGGTTTGAATGGGGGGTGGGAGAGGATGTAGTTCGTATAAATTAGCTTGTTAAGTTTTTGTATTTTGTTTGTAAACTGACTTTATGCTAATTCCTTGTTGACTTATGGGTAGTTTCTATGATTTGGCTTCAATTAATTGTTGATGGTTGTGTTATATTTGACAGCTGTCAGGCATTTTATACATGTTTTTCCTAGTCTGGGAAAGTAGTCCAACCTTGATAGATGTTTCTTGGTTTATATTTTGTGTACAAGCACTACTCCTAATGAATAAAACAATCATTGATATTGGTCTACAATCTCTTGGCATGTTTTGTTATATTTTTCTTACATAGCAACAGCTAATGTTATTGTTTGGTTGTAAACGTGCCACTTCTGCTTATATTTATGTTGTCTTAGATTGATGGTAGTTTCTTTATTAGATTTGATACCTTGATCACTTTTGTTTTAATAGCAAGGAAATATTCTTTTAAGATGTTATGTTCATGATAGATATTTAACAAATGCAAGCAATTTTAACTGATAATGACCCATGTGGAAGTCATTATTTTGACGTAAGTCACTAATCTTTCTAAGATATGAACATGGTAGAAAATCTAAAATCTCCTTAATGCTTTGGTACTTTAGTATAGACCCATTGAATTATTTAAAATTTAAGGTTATTGTTTACACTAATCATGGATGCACTTTCTTTGCTTACATTTAGATTGGTTTTATTGATTGTAGCATTGAGGGACTATTTTTTTCCTTGTGTAGGAAGGGAATGGGTATGATAAGTGCTTTTGGAGGTAAGGGATGGGCTGGTGGAGGTGGTGGCAGAGTTTCCATAAAGAGCTACAGTAGGCAAGAGAGTTTGAATATCTTTATGCATGGTTAGTTTGAATGAGGGAAGCCTACAGATGATTGGAGCTTTATCACAATCATAGAATGAAAGTTCATTTGCAAAGATGTATCATGTACTTATGCATTACAAGGGTAAGGGACTGTAGGTTATGATATAAAAGAACAGTCATGTTCCTATTCTTTTGTAAGTTGTTGAACAACATAAAGGCAAGATTTTGAAGCAGATTTCAGCTAGTTATTTTCTCTCTCGGCAATGTATTGTAATATTTTCAAGTTCTTTTATGTTGGGACAACAAATTGTAACTCCATTTTCAAGCTTACACAACTGAATGTAATATCTTTTTGATTAATAAAATAAGTTATTTTTACCTTCTCAATGTTGTTTTATATTGTGCAAATGTTTTAGATAGTTGATAAGTAATATTTTTTATTAATGGAAACCAGTAAATAAAAATGACTAAAGTAATGACTAAATATATGACTAAATGACTAAATTGATGACTAAATATATGACTAAATCAATGACTAAATTAATGACTAAATATGACTAAAGTAATGACTACATATATGACTAAAGTAATGACTAAATTAATGACTAAATTAATGACTAAACAAATCACTACCATGACTAAATAAATGACTAAATTAACGACTAAATCAATGACCAAATCAATGACTATATAATTGACTAAAATAGTTTAGTCATAAATTTGGTGGTGTTATAAATAACTACAAATAAACCGCTAAAATAGTCACATGACTAAAATTAGTGACTAAAATTAATGACTAAATAAATGACTAAATTAATGACCAAACCAATGACCAAATTAATGACTAAAATCAATGACTAAATAAATGACTAAAATTGTTTAGTCATAAATTTAGTAGTGTTATAAATGACTACAAATAAACCACTAATAGTCGCGTGACTAAAGTTAGTCATTTATATGCAATTTTTAGTAGTTTATTTAGTCATATATTATTGTTTATGTACTAGTGAAAATCCACTAACTGTGACAAAACACCAGTCACAAAATACATATTACAAGAACTGTTATGTTGTACAATAAAATATAGACACACGACATGTCACACAATTCATTACTAAATTTTTTTGTAACAATAGCTGAGGCCATCAATCGGGTGTTTGAGTAGAAGGTGAATCAAATTTAACAAAGTAACAATAGAGAAGAATAGTGAATCACCCAAAACCTTCCTCCAAAACTCCAAACTCTTTAATGATTCTTTTTTCATATCACACAACAGACCACGTCTCATATTAACCAAGGAAAGAGCCTATGTTGTAGAAACATACAATTCCACTTTCTGGAAGATTCCACCAATAGGGGCTAATCCACTTTCAAAATTGTAATGCTCTAGTGCTAACTCCAAGGAAGAAATAGAGTAAATGAAAGGTTGCAAATAACGTACTACCAGCGTCCACCATATCTTTATTGAGAAAAATTTCCATGCAATTGGACAAGAAAGTCGAAGCTACCTCAAAATATATAGCACAGGGGTTCTTTTGAAGCCATTCCCTACCCACAATTATTCTTATATCATACTCAACCTACACACAAGAAATTGTAAAAACCATACCCAACTCTTGTCTATCATATGCATCATCACTTCTTTTCTCCCAAAAACATTTGGGTAGCATGACACACCATGAAGACTCCATATCATAGTTAAATTGAGGAATAGAGAAGAAAGAAATCAAATCCAAATATATTATAAATGATATGAAGAACATCAAGTTGGTGAAGTATATATAGAAGGTAGAATGAAGACAATGACATCAAATACTCAACACTTATCATTTAATTCACCACTTGATGTGACAATATTATTTCAAAAAATGTGAGTCGTGACTTTAAATCATTCAAAAAATAATAAAATTTCAACCATTGATTTTTGGAAATCTAACATTTCTAGTGTTATTCCAGAGGTTTGAATTCACAAGTCTAGATCTTCAAATATTTGCTTCTGGAATGCAACTATAGTTTTCCATTGAAAATTCATCGAATGGTCGTGGGTTATATTGTTTTGCAATGATATATGGCTTCAAACATAATGAATATGTTGTCACTTAGCTATCCCTCTGGCTTCTTTATTTTATTATTTTATTATTTTATTATTTTATTATTTGATAAGGTTGATAATTTGGCCTTTACAACCTTTGCATAAAATGTTCTTAAGTTTTTTAAGCCCTAGTCCTATGTTCTTCCCAGGTGGTCCCTCTTTTAAAACAAACTTTATGCATGCGCATATTTCTACCACCTAAGTTCTTGTATTGCTCATCGCCAAAATCCTTCAACCCATCAGGTTCATTACCGTGATGAGCGATGAGCCTTGATTTTCTCTTGTATTGCACATCGCAGAAGGTGTTTGGTCTCTATGTCTCATTTCCATGATGAGAAATATTCTTTTTTCCTTTCATATCACTTATCGTTGAAGATCTTTTGTTCGTTGGTTCCACTTTAGCGAAGCACGATGAACACAATTTTATCCTTTATATTGCGCCATCATAGAAAAGTTTTGTTGTTTATTTCGATTATTGTGATGAGCGATATGAAGGTAAGGAACTATGGGCTATGATCTTTCCACGTGTCCACATCTAATGGTTCTAGTGTTATTTTGGAGGTTTCAATTCATAAGTCTAGTGCTTCAGAGATTTGCTTCCAGAATGCAACTATAGTTGTCCATCGAAAATTCATTGAATGGTTGTGGGTTATATTAATTTGCACTGACATTTGGCTTCAAACATAATAAATATGTTGAAACTTGTCCCCATTCCAGAAACTCTACGAAGGAATTTGAATGTGCGGAAAATTTGTCCCAAATAGAAAAATATGTAATTGTAGCATTTGATATTTTCACCAACCACGCTATGATTTTTTATTGGCGTACCAGTTTATTTCACCACTGAATTTTTTTATTAGTTTGAGATTATGTTTAATACGCCAATGTTTTTTTTATTCATTTGAAAATAGGTTTAATTCACAAATGAAGACTTTTTTTTTGGTTTGAAAAAAAGTTTTAATCACCAACAAAAATATTTTTTTGTTTTGAAAATAGGTTTAATTCTTGATGGAAATATTTTATTGGTTTGAAAATGGTTTTAATCACCAATGAAATATTTTATTGGTTTCAAAAATTGCAATTCACTAGGATTTTCCATAGACTTCTAGCATTACAAAATATTAAGCCAATTGAGATTATTTTTTCTCGAAAAATGAAAAAAAATTGCCAATAAATTTTTTTTTTTTTGGGAAGTATACAAGATTTGCTAGGATTTTACACCTCCACCAAGGGGGGCGGGGCGGAGGGGGGGCACGGTTTCTGTCATGCCTAAAATTTTCACTAGAAAAAAATCCAACTATTTTTTTTTTATATATATATAAACATTACTCTATGCCATACCCATAATTTTTCATAAGATCAATTCCCCCTTTTTTTTTAAATAACATATATATTAACACTAACTATACATAATATTATTATTAACAATACCCTAAACATTGATAATGGGTATTATTGAACTTATTGTTGTCAACCATAAGGTAAATTTTCCATATGATCAATTTCCATTTTTTTGATTGTTTCAATAACCTTAACATTAGGGGCGGGGGGCGGTTTCTGTCATGCCTAAAATTTTCACTAGAAAAAAATCCAACTATTTTTTTTTTATATATATATAAACATTACTCTATGCCATACCCATAATTTTTCATAAGATCAATTCCCCCTTTTTTTTTTAAATAACATATATATTAACACTAACTATACATAATATTATTATTAACAATACCCTAAACATTGATAATGGGTATTATTGAACTTATTGTTGTCAACCATAAGGTAAATTTTCCATATGATCAATTTCCATTTTTTTGATTGTTTCAATAACCTTAACATTACTCTCAGTCCTACCTTAATACTACACTAAATGCAACAATATTAATATTGTCGTCAATGTACCACATTTTCATTCACTTTACAAATATTATATATAATAAAAATATAATAATCCTCATAAGAAAATTATAATTATATATATATATATATATATATATATATATATATATATATATATATATAAAACTAAGTTAATCTTAAAGTTATAAATCAAATTATTTTTAACAATAATCTTTATAAGAAAATTGAAATATAATTAAATTAATCTTAAAATCATAACTTAAATTATCTTTAATAAATACCCTTTATAAGTAAGTTATAAGAGTAATTAAATTAACCCTAAAGATATTATTTAAAATCTTTATATAAATATTTAAATTATCTTTAAAAGAATATACGTACTTAAGGAGAAGTACACGTATGTAATTAGACTCAATTAAAGTAATTTTTAAAGGCAAGTTTATATGGTGGTTTTCAAATAAATAAAAATAAGAACCATGGCACGTGGCTGCAAGTGAATTTTCTATTCCAAGACATATAGCCTTCTAAAAGCAGCCCTATTTTGTTTGGAGATGTACATGCGAATTACCCCACCATTTTTTTTTTGGGTTCTCGTTTTTGTTCTGGCTCGTTACTTTATACAATTTCTTTGTTCTTCTTCTTTTGAGTACCATCGCTTGGGAACTAAATCAACGAAGACTTTTATTATTTTTCTCTAAGAACTCCACTACTACAGCCTTAATCCAGAAGCGCCTATACACATAAAGACGTAGTTGGTTATTGGTGGAAACATTATTTTTTTTGTTTTAACAAAACAATGTTGTATATATATATCAATATATATGTAATCAGATTTACATTTGCCACTTGAAATATCAAATTGCTCATACTAATAATTTTAGCATCACTATTGTTCAGAGTGCGTTGGGTCAAGGCTATGCACAGGAAACTAAGTTTATCTGTTGCGCCATGAACTAAACTGCATAATGGTTGACATCTATTTGAAAATAATCTGCATCCCTAAAAATGTTTAACCAAATTTATGTTTTAGTTTATACTGCAGTTAACTGAGCACATTGTGATGTGATAAAAGTGTTCAGAACGTAAGACTGGTATTATAAGGTTGTGACATTATTATGAACCTTTGGCATCGAATCAACACAGTCTACAAGGCATATTTGGAGCTCATGCCAACATCACTCTCGACATTAATGCACAGACGCCATATAAATTATCCAAATATGATATTTCTATTAATGTTTATGCTGGCACTTCTACACAAACATTAATGCTTATAACTACCAATTAAGTGCCCAATTCCATGCATCACATTGATTTCGTGCACTTAAATCTACACAGATATTAGAAGGATTTTCTATGGAGAAAATATGACGTACGTACCCTCCCAGCCATACCTTTGGTAAGCAATATGACAATACAACAATGTTGTAGACCATAGGGTCGGTAGGAGCGAGACCACATTTAATGAATTTTACATCGAACCACCAAGCCAACGTAGCAAATAATGCACTTGTTTTCATAATTATTTTCTCCTGGTCTGTGCAACACGATGGAGGTATTGTCAATAGAGCCTTAAATGATGAACAGACTACTACAGTTGGTGGCTGATTCTAGGTAAACAATTCTTTCATTCACAATAACACTGGTACCAAATTGATAATATCCAAGTAGTTGCTTCTTAATTGTCTATCTACCCGGCATTAAAACTGGGTACCACAAAGGAGTTTTCTCTAAACTTGGGTTGGATTCTAAACAAGCAACTAACAATATTCTGTAATACTCGTATTTGACTAACTTAGGCGTAAGAGGATGAAGTGGCGGATTTCAAGAAATTCAATAAGAGAGTCATAAAATAAAACTACATATATTTCTATTAATATTATAGCAATTAATATTGAATGATACCAAATTTGCAGAAGCTTGTCACACAAGTAAGCACATCGAATAAATAATTATTTTTCACTCGCCACTGCAGTGTCTTAATGACCAAAGGAGGTGTATACGTTTCAAATAATTTACCAGTGCCCAACTAGCAGTTACTGTTGCACATTTAATAATAACGCTCAGAAGGCTATCTCACACGATAAGCAACATAGAATCCAATATAATAAATGTAACGTTACTCATTATGGGGCAGAACTGTTAGGAATATGCAGTCTATTCAATTTGGTAATATGTAACGGTATGAGATCATGGCCAGGATCGGGCAACATCACTTGCAAGACCTATAATGGTCAAAGTGTGGTGGATTATGTCATTTTATCTCGTAATTATACAGCAAGAATAATGGAGCTTGTGATTGGTAAATGTCCAATGGAGTTGAAATCGGATCATAATCCAATATATGTAAAACTTGACATTCGCATAATCAAGCAGCAAGGGGAACAAGTTCTTAACAGCAAGAACAAAGCACCCACACCGGGTAAAATTCTCATGAATCAAGAAAATCAGAAAATCTTCAAGACTGCCCTCAAAAATTTCTTTCAGGAATTGGAAAAAAAATCAGCTTACATAAAGATGCACTCAATAAACAAGAATACTTTGATCCCTCTAGTGCACAAAGCTTTGGGTGAGTGCAAGAGGTCTAGACCCAAGAGAGGCAGTACAAATACTTTTCCGGCAAACCCGTGGTTCGATGAGGAGTGCAAGTTAACAAAAAGGAAGCTTCGGGAGGGGGGAATGACAATAGAAAACAAGAAAGAGTATGAAAGGATGATACGAAATAAAAAGGAAAAGTATGTAAGGGATAGAAGATTGGAGCTGATTACCCTTGGAAAGAACAACCCCAAAAAATTTTGGAAGGAGCTACAACAGAAAAGAAAACAAATGGAAAATAATATTACAAGCTCTCAATGGCTAGACTATGCAAAACTTCTTTATGAGCGTGAGCAGGATAAACATAGACCCCCAATAATCAAGGCAGCCACCGAACTTTTCACTGTAGAGGATATCAGTCAAGGCATAAGAAGGTTGGCAGGAGGGAAAGCACAAGATATTGATGGGCTGCAAGCAGAACATTTAAAGTGGGGTGTTGAGGTCCTTGCACCTTGTATTAAGAGCATTTTCAACAGGGTCAATCAAGAAGGCTTCCCAGAAGGATGGACCACTAGTGTTGTTATCCCCTTGCACAAAAATGGTGACATAAATAACCCATCAAACTACCGAACTATTATGGTTAACCCTCTTATGGGGAAACTTTTTGGAAGCATGATTGAACGCAGGATTAGCAGCTGGGCTGAAAAAGAGGGGAAAAGAGCAAAAGGTCAAGCTGGTTTTAGGCCCAAGCACTCCACTATTGATCATGGGGTTACCCTTAGATTTTTGATTGAAAAAATTTGGGACATTCAAGGAGACGAAGCCTATTGCTGCTTTGTTGATTTTAAAAAAGCCTTTGACACGGTCCCTCGGAACAAGCTATGGAAGAGAATGGAGGATTTGGGAGTTCCGCATGAGCTTAGGGCGGCTGCTCATAGGCTCTACGAGCAGGTCAAAGCTAAAATCAGAACCAATGATGGTATGTCAGAATGCTTTGGCAGTGACATTGGTGTCAAACAAGGCTGCCCGCTCTCCCCAACGCTATTTGGGCTTTACATTGATAAGCTGGAAGAATGGATTGACAAGGTTGGTGGGGAAGGCATCCTTTTGGCCAACTTTGTAATAAAATTACTGTTATATGCCGATGACCTCATATTAATTGCTAAAACTGCACATGATTTGAGAAAACATTTGAAGGCCCTTGAATCGTTTTGTCAAGAGGTCGGGATGCAAGTGAACACTTCAAAAACCAAAATAATGATCTTCTCACTGCGAAGAAAAAAACAGCAGATTGAATTTATCTTTGAAGGCAAGCCACTAGAAATAGTGGATGAGTATAAGTACCTCGGGCTTGATTTTCACAACAAGCTTAGCTGGGAAACATGTAGAGCAAAAAGAATTCAAGGAGGCTGGAAAGCGTTGTACTCTTTGCAAAATAGATGTAGAAATGCCGAATTATGGGATTGGAAAACTAAAAGAACGCTTTTTGGTCTTCTTGTTACTCCGGTAATTCTCTATGGGTGTGAAATCTGGGGCAGCAGCATGTCAGATCAGAAATGGAGACAAGTGGAAAGGATACAAAAACATCTAATTATATGCAGCCTCAAGCTTAAGACTGCAGTGCCTTATGAAATTTTATTGGCTGAGACCGGTACTTTTCCTCTGGAGGCCTCAGCGATGACCCGGTTATTAAGCTACTTAAAGAAGGTCCAGAATATGGAGGATCATAGATGGCCTAAGCTAATTATGAAAGAGGAGCTAACTAGAAGAAAGAACACATGGATGAAACTTAATATCAAGTGGATGAAGAAATGGGATATTGTGATGCATGAGTGTCCAAACACAAATGGAGAAATAAAAAATTACGTGAGAGAAAAATTTAAATATGGTATATGGACGAAAAAAACAGGGCGTAAAAAGGATTATTATATCAAAGAATTCAATCCCACAAGGGACCATGAAGAAAAGGCTTATATAGGAGCGAATATCAAATGGAAAGCAAAAATGTTGATAGCCCAATTGCGGACTAGTTCACACCATCTTAGGTGTGAAACGGGTAGGTGGGAGGTTCCTAAAGAAGAGTGGGAAAATAGAATATGCCGCTTTTGTAACGAAGGTATGGTGGAGACAGAATGGCACTTTATCATAGAATGCTCAGCTTATAAAGACATCCGGGCCAGCTATGGGGATGCGGTGCAGGTTGACAATTTAAATACCTTGTTTGAAGATTCAAGACTCGACAAAATTGCAAACTTCATCATCAAAATTCACTCTCGAAGGGCTGATCTCGAACGGCACCTCCATTGTGTCTAGGGCTGTGCTGTGTGTTGTTCCAGTGCTGATCTTGGGTCCCATAGGCTTCTTTGGCCTCGTGGACGTCATTAAAATATTTCATTTCATTTCATTTCATTTCAATGAGCATATAGAAGAGTTGGTGAGCTATAAAGAAGGAACCGTTTCAGAATTAAAAGCTTGATCCCCATCTTAATTTTGGGTGCCCCAATTAACACCGCTGCCATGCCATTCTCTGGCGTCGCCTTTAGTATACTGGCGATCTGATCTTACTGCTACGATTTTATTTACTAACCAGCATTAATTTTTTTTTAACATATGATCTCATCTTCTTTTCTCAAGGCTAGAATTTATTAACACGTAACATTGCGATTTAGAGTAACTTGGGTTCTGCATCATTTTCAATTACACTAGAGCGCTAAAATGGTGAAACCTAAAATGCGTTGGTTGGCTATTCTTTCTTTTGTTTACTTAGAAACCCCTTGATTCTGTCTTCTCTACTACAGGGTGGCAATGAGGTAAGAAAGGCAAGAGGGGAAAAGACTTCACTCCAATAGTCAGACAACACGAATGTTGGTACTGTGGATCAGAGCCTATCTACAGCACTGCGAAAAAAGTAGCACCATGCTAAGTCTTAAGCCGTGTTTACATCAATGATACAAGCGATGGAAATAACAAGCGAACTAGCTTACAAGTTTATTTTCTCTTCCATGACCGCTCAAATTTGTCTCACTTACAGTAAATGGAAAAGAGTGGCATCGATTCCCCAACTCCATTGTATATTCACAAGTGGGAAATGACAAACAGAGCAACCTTATGTTTTTTTTTCTCTCTTTTTTTTTCCTTGGGTAATTTTATTTGGAAGTAACATTTTGAAAGTGTAAATTTTAGGAGAACTACTGTATTCAAATATACCTATTCGGAAGAGAGGGAATAACAATGTTTTCAATATATCATTTGCAGATT
Organism: Sequoia sempervirens; assembly: GCA_007258455.2. Lineage (NCBI taxonomy): Eukaryota > Viridiplantae > Streptophyta > Pinopsida > Cupressales > Cupressaceae > Sequoia > Sequoia sempervirens. The sequence goes on from VDFB02159812.1 coordinate 12,731, forward strand.
CATCAAAATGCTTCCAACATACTTAACTAACTGAGAATAGGAAATGACTACCAATCCTATGTTTACAATCCCCTTATATTAGAACTCATTTTGCATCCATTATAAGCTTGTCATCATAACACAATAAAATGTTTCGCTTAATCCAAATACAAAGGAAGACACAAATAATCTAATATGTAACTTCTTCTGATATGCATCTCTCCTACTCATAATGTCTCTTTCATTTTAAGATACACAACATGTTAATCACTACAAATCTTAACTGATCACCCTTGTTTTGTTTTGTTTTTGAAATCAATACAAGATGAAACACATCCATTTGCCTAATTTTCATACATAGAAAACCAACATCATGAAATCATAAATATATATAAATATACTCACATACTTCTTTCACTACTTAAAGTCTACATCATGGCAATTTTGTCTCACAAACTGTAACTCTTCTAAAACCAACTAAAAATTTTCCAATGGGAAACACCTAACTAGGACTTGCTCTCCTCCCAACCGTAATGGCATCATGAAGCCCCATGGGCTCTAGCCATACCCCCGAGCAAGAAAATATTTTAGCTCCAAAATGATAAATGGAGTCTTCTCAAATTTTTACCAAAAAAATAGAATAAGAATAGCATAACCATAGATTACTTGCACATAGCTTCCTCACCTACCATAGTCAACAATGCACTATGCAAACATGCCATCATCTTACAACAAATTATGAGAGGGAAATGGAAATAGGAAAAAGAGAGGACTTATCTCTTTGCCTAGGTGTTGGACTCTAACTTTTTTACCCTTCTTTCCTCTCCAACCAAGCCATCTTGTTCACTATCTTCCCAACCAGACTCTCCCCCCTTCTTCTCATTCTTTCTACCATATTAATTAAAGTTCTCCAAAAGGAGAAGTGGGTAGCCCCCCACTCATTCTTCTTCTTCCAAATATATAGAGTTTCAACTTGCAACTCTTGGATGGGGATGTGTGGAATGTCCTTTCCTCCATAAATGAGGGTCCTTTCCTTATTAAAGAAGATACATGCACTTGGACAATCCCTCAAACTTTCCATCCCCCTCTCCTCAAAACTCGTCACTCTTTAGTATGAGGACTTTTCAAGGGTCAAATCATGTTCTTGGGGCCCTATTGCATGCCCAATTGACCCCTACCACTATGGTATAGACCCTAGGGGATTTATTTTTGCATCCCAACCAAGGAAATTGACCAACAACCCTCTTTAAAGACCCACTTAAGGTTCTATCCGAGTTTCACACTTGGATAAGGGTTCCTAAACCTTAACCCCAACTTACATCTCACATGACACAATTAAATAACCTTTCAACCCAAAAGAATAAACATAGTAACTATTTTCCCTCGGCTCCAAAATAACATAAGCACAAAAGGGTGTCTTTCAATTTGTTCTCATTGGTTTTGTGTTCTCGTATTAGCACCCCTTTTTTTTCCTGCACATTACCAATGAAATCATAAGCAACAATCATATATCACATTAATTTGGTAACTAAAATAAGATTTAATTGTGCAACCATTTCATTAAAATTCCAATTCATATTCATAGTTTACAAGTGCCTAATACTTCCATGGCAATGATAATAAAACATTTCAAAATGAAATACAAGTACATTTTCATGAAATCACACTATGCATTGCCTGAAATATATCTAAGCATCTATAAGTATATAACAAAATTAAGATTGTATTATTCACATGCAAATTGGGGTCTTACAGTTTCTTAAAGTTATCCCTGTTAGGAGGTGGAGAGGGTGGAGGCATGGGGTTTTTTAGTGGTAGGCTATGCTATGGAGAGGATGGATGTAAGGGGTTTTCAAGTTGGTCACTATATATAAAACCCTCTATAGTAAAGGCATCGGATAATGGTAAATTTTGCTCCATGATGAAAGGGAAACTACATGTACATGTAATTTGAACTAAAAATCACATTGAACACACAAATTCAAAATACATCATTTAAAGACACATTCAATTTAACATTAAAAAATGTACAACATGAATTTAGACTAATTTATGTCCTAGAAAATACAAACCATTCAAGCCTCCCCAAGAACATACATTAAATTATACAATTAAAGCCATGTACCCAATGTGACAATCAATGAATTAATGAAAACATGTAAATCCCAACTTCCCTTCCCGAGCTAATACTATTAATCTCCCTCCTTCATCCCATAATTTTGCTAATAACCCTAAAGAATGTGATAGATCATGTAGCAATTGCAATCCACACAAACTAAAATATCTCTTTCAAATTTTAGAATTTTCCTGAACTCTCAAAGACATCATCCAACACTTTCCTTAAATAAAATATTACATTGTACCTATGACTTCCAAAAGGTCATGGACAAAAATCAAAACACACATTTTTCTATCACACCTATATCATGCTATTTGTAACTATACATAGTTCGATAACTTGTTTGAATGATGTGACATGTATTTAATAATTGTGATAATTATTAATTATATCTACTTAATTATAGGTCCTAAGAGGGGTAATGTATGGAACCATGTATTTAAATTTGGAGACACCTATCTTTAAATATATAAAAATGATAATAGCAAGTGCATGTTACTAGTGAATTTACACACTAAAACTAGATAATGTATGTAACTCCCTTGAAGTTAACTAATGAGAAAAATTATTTAAGTTTGAGTTGGTAAATCCTTATCACAATAATCTATCATAAAGGTATTTTGAAATGTGTTATAGATCACCAAAATGTATTCTATAAATTTTGTAGATAAATCCATGTATAATCTAATTTGAGTATAACAAAATTAGATTTTCAAGAAGACCTAAGTAGTCCAATAGAGAAAAAAGGGACCTATTTAATATTAAACAAGTTGAAAGAGGAAATCTTCTAGGAATATTAGAGGAAGAAGATGGATATTAAAATATATGTTGATGAGAAAGGTGAAGATAGAATATATGCATTAAGTTCAATCTATAATAAGATCTAGAGCTTATGACTTGATTAATTCCAAGAAATATGTGCAAGACCTCTAGCTAGATTATGTGAATTAAATAAATAATATTAAAAAGTGTTCTCTACATACATGATTTTTTTACTAATTAAATTATTGTGTCTTTAAAAACAAAGTTTAGATTTGAAATTTCTAGTGGATAATCCCTAATTAGCGGGCCTTTGACCTCAACTACATGGATATCTAATAAACCTTAAAAGATAAAGGTGTGAAATACAAAGGATTGTAATCAATATTTTATACTTCTTGATATCCTTGAGTTTGCACTTCAAAGTTTCTAGTTTTTCTATTGGTGCATGTACAAGGTGTTGATGGAGAGCAAAGCGGTATTAGGAGTATGTGAAAATAGTGGAGGTACATATATTAGTGTTATGATGTAAGAGCAAAGAAAATAGTTATGAATGGACTGAACACATTATGATAATTATTTATCATGGGATGAGATAGATGGATAGTACATAGATATATGATAGATTTTGTGACAACATAGTGGTTATAAAAGTTGTAGGATCAAGTAGGTGTGGGCACAATTCTAGAATGAATGAAAGCACTAGAGTAGTATTCATAAGGAAAGGAATGTAACCATGAGGTAGGCCATATGAGGGAGTAAAGTTAATGGGAAAGGTGGTAGTATCCATGAAAGTGGTATAACTTCAAGGTTGGCATAGGAGGATGGGTTGGAGAAAATTTAGGTCATTAGAATGATTGATTAATTTTATCTAAGATATTATGGAATTTATGCATGATTAAGACATCTCATTAATGTCTTATAAAAGAGATTAAATAATTAATTATGGGATGAATTAAATATCAATTTTAGGGTTTAGGGTTTTAGGTTTAGGTTTTGTGGTTTATAATTTAGGTTTAGATTTTGTGGTTTAGGGTTTAGGTTAAGGGTTTTAGTTTTTAGGTCTAAGTTTTATGGAACTTAGGGTTTAGGGTTCTAGTTTCTAAGTCTAAGTTTTTTGGTTTGTGTGGTTTAGTTTTTTAGCTAAATTAGGCATAGATTTTGCCATTTTTTATTTAGAATTTAAGGTTTTTGGTTTACGTTGATGATTTTGTTTGTAAATACAATTTAAAAACTATAAAAAGAACAAAATAATTACAAACAAATACAAAATAATATAATTTAAAAACTATAAAATGAACAAACTAATTGATTAAAAAAAATTGCAAATACAATTTAAAAACTAATTACAAACAAAATAAAAAAACCCTAAACTATAATTAAAAACAAAATAAACAACCCTAAACTACAACTTACAAACAAAAATTGTAAGATATAAAGCCAAAAAACATAGAATTTAACCAACTTGGAGGTCAATGAGGTCATTGACTTCAACAGGAGGAGGTGGAAGCTAAGGTTTGGGGTGGTATAGGTCCTTGAACCATGTACGTGTTGCTCTCTGTTGCTCTTAGTTGCATCCAAATTCACAGGGATAAAATGAGGAGACAGTCATTTATTTTTAAAAATAAATACCTTTTCAAAATGGGTACCAGTTATATAATGTGCACTCGTTTTTACTAATGCATACTTGTTATAATAGGTACTCATTTTGTAGCAGGTACCTGAAGTATAATGAGTACGCATTCTAATTTAGGCTCGGGTGTTTGTTCCTAAGCGGGTACCCATTTTTTAAAAAATATGTACACATTTCGTGTGACTTTTTTTGGTTGAAACTTCCCCTCTTCGTGGATCCAACTTCTTGCTTTTTCCCTTTGATAAATCCTTTTACAACGATTAATTGGAAAATGAAACTAAATATTAAAATTTTAATACAATATATCTAATTATAAAGGACTTTCCAAAATATATATTTTTTTAATAGAAATTAAAACTATGTGACAATAGAAATAGAAAGTATAAATTATGAAGATGCTTCTATGACTTTTTCTGAATCTCAACCATAGACACTAGCATTTAGTGTGAATGTCCTCATGATGTGTTGTCATCCTACAGAAATGAAGAACTGAAAACACAAAATTTTCTATGATTTACGCATGCATGGATAGAAAATATATCACAAGACCACTACGTGTAAGAAGTGCAAAATTAACAAAAATGAAGAGAAATATGCTATGAAACCCTGGTTATAAAATCTAAATGGAAAAAAATAGAATGTAGGGGATATCACTAGAGTGTTGGGAAAATGTGTCTCAACCTTGCAATTATATATGATTTATTGTTGATAGGATGTAAATATATATATATATATTTCCTAGTTACACCGATAGGTGTATACAATGGCAACAAAGAGCAAAATGTGAGCATGTTAACTTTTTTAGGAAACTCCTAAAATGGCTGACATAAATTAAATAAATGATATATTGTAAATCTGGACTGTTTATTATTAGGTTTTAGATCTAACAGTGGATATTTTGTTGGCCTATCTTTCCCTAGAATGTAACCCTATTTTATGAGGGTGTTTCATTACAGTTGTGGTAGACGGTGATGTATTCTAAGATTCTGATAGTGGTCATGTTGTCTCTTGATCTATGGTGGTGATACTCCTATAAGAAGCTTGCTATGCAAGTATATTGTAATCTTTGTGATTTATTGAATAATATATTGGGCGACTTTTGGAGTGTGGGGTTTTTCTCCTTGAAGGGTTTTCCCCACGTAAATCACTATGTTGTGGTATGCATGATATTTATGTTTATTTATATTTAAGTTTCTATAATTATTAAAAATTTGTAAAAGTTTTACATTATTCTCCTCTCAAGATTAGTGTAGGAAGTTGTTCCACTACCTTAGCTTCCTTACAAGTGGTATCAGAGCATGATCACCTTTAGTTTCAGTTGTGGGTTGTTGGGTTTTTTGAACTAATCTATATTTGAGTGGGAGCTTGTGCAGAAGACACTTTGCAATCTTGTTGAAGGATTTTTCAAGATGGAAAGTTCATCAGGGAGAATAGAGGTGGATAAAATTTTTGGAAATAATTTTGAGATGTGGAAGCTAAAAATGGAGGATTTGTTGATAGATCAAGATCTATGGGATGTTGTTGATGAGAATCTCTCAAGGCCTACAGATCCTACTCAAGCTACTCAATATGATGTTATGGATCATAAATCCAAGGGTATAACTAGATTTTTCTTGGAAAACTCTATTTTAATCAATGTCCATGAAGAGACCTTTGCATAGAAACTATGGAAGAAGCTTGGTGAGATGTATCAAGCAAAATCTTTAGTGAACAGGATTTTCTTGAGGAAGAAATTATATTCTTTGAGAATGGAATAGGGTGGATGAGTTACCGACCACTTGGAAGCATTCAATATGTTGGTGGCTCAATTGGCATCAGTCGGTGTCAAAATGGATGAGGAGGAGAAATGTCAGATCCTGCTTAGTTATTTGCCTAATTTGTGGGATTCTCTTGTTATGGCTATTGGCAGTACTTCTGTTATATTGAAGACTAAAGATGTGGTGGGTACTTTGCTTTCCGAAGAGATGAGGAGGAAGGTATCCATCACTTCCAAGGAGGCCCTAAATGTTCATGGAAGACTTAAGGAAAAAGGAAAGAAGAATGAGAAGCATGAAAAATCCAAGTCTAGGGGGAGATCTAAATCTCTTGGAAAGTCCAAAGTTATTTGTTGGAACTATAGTAAGCCTGGACATATTCATAAGGATTGTAAATAAGAAAAGAAGAAGAAAAAGAAGAAATTTGATTTTGATTCTGAGTCTAAGAAGGAAGATGGTGACGTATTCATTGCAGCTTTGGCAACTCATGTAGGTAACGATGCATGGTTAATTGACTCAAGTGCATCTTTCTATATGAACTGAGATGGGTTATTTGAATATTAATAATTTGATGGAGGTAAGGTGTACTTGGGTGATGATTCTAATTTAGAAATTATTGGCCATGGTAAAGTTAAAATTAGATTTCCTGATGGTAGAATGAAAAGGATTAATGGTGTCTTGCATATCCCTGTATTAGCACAAAATTTGTTATCTATGAGAAAACTAATAGATGTGGGTGTGCAGGTAGTATTTTTTGATGGAGGATGCAAGATGGTTAGAGGTGCTATGGTGATTTCTAGAGGTGTCAAATATGACACATTGTATAAGCTAGATGCATACACTATTAAGTGCAATAGTACTTCTGCGAAAAGCAAGTGTGTGGAAGAAATGAGGGTTTCACCTTCAGTAGATGGTCATGGCTTTTGGGTACCCAAGGGTGCTCTTTCTTCTTAGTCAAAGTTACCTATAGAAAAAACTATGTTATGGAACCATAGACTTGGCCACATTGGAGAAAAGGGTATAAGGACCTTGAAAAGTAAAAACCTTGTTGAAGGTTTGTTTGATTGTAATCTTGAATTTGATTTTTGTAAGCATTGCATTTATGGCAAACAAAACCACGTTCAATTTTACTTGAGTTCTCATAAATCTTGTAGTGTATTGGAACTTATTCATTTTGATGTGTTTGGTCATGTAGATGTTCCTTTGATTGGTAATCCACATATTATGTTTCATTTATTGATGATTATAGTAGGACATGGGTATATTTTCTAAAGAGTAAATCTAAAGTTTTCAACCGATATAAAGAGTTTAAAGCAATGGTTCAATTACATACTAGAAACAAAATAAAATGTTTGAGGACTAATAATGGCGGTGAATTTTTCTATAATGATTTTGATAGATTCTATAAAGATTATGGTATTCATAGACAGAAGACAACTCCATATTCTCTTGTGCCATAGAAAAATGGCCCCTTGTCATTTTCATGGTCATTTAGGCCTTGCTTCATGATGTTTGATCCATTTTTCTCTAATTTTATGACGTAACATGGCTTGAACATGCATATTTAGGTACTAAAATTCAAATAATGATGTCTTGTGAAGGTGTTGTGAAGTGTTGTAAAGCATTTCTACACTCTTCTAGACTCTATTCATTACAATTCACCTAAAAATCACCTTTTTATCACTTATCAAGTCCTATTTTGAAGTGTTGTAAAGTCTCATAACAAGATTTCATGCTTTTCTAGGCATAACGTCACTATTTATCCCTTTCTTATGCTTTAATTGACCCCTTTATGCCCTTATATGCTTTAATTAATTGCATTTTTTAATGTAAACCTAACAAATAACATTAAATGCAAGATAATTCCCAACACCCATTTTCAGGTCCTAGGTGGGATCCATTCACCATGGGTGGTGAATGAGTCCCCCTTGGCTCCAAATTCAAAATATTTTAAAATTTTCTTTCAGGTTTTTATTCAAAATCACTTGATGTCAGCCTGTGATGAGGTATTAATGGGTTACTAAGGCACAAGATTGTATAAACAAGTGCTTTTACATCCATTCTAACCCCCATTTATTCAAACATTCAATTTCACATCACATTCAAGCATTCAAGCATCTTACAACATCTAATCAAGCACAAATCAAGCATTTTGGAGCATCCATTGACATTACTTCAGATTCTCATCATCAAGGGTTTGGTAAGTTGATAGCATTTGCATGTTGTTAGTTTATCATTCTCTTGCATTTCATTATTTCATTAAGGGTTTGATTACCAAAGTGGGGTTTGACCAAGGAAAACCCCTATTTTCTAACCCTCAACCATTTTTCCCCTCTTGCATGTGTGTTTGCAGACCTTTGTATGCAGATTTAATAAGCATTTAGGTGATTGAAGAGTGGTCAACAAGTCAATTGGGTGTTTCAATTCAAGTCAATTGGGTGTTGCAAAGTTGTCTCCTAATTTCTTAGAATTTTGGGAGATAACTGATTTTCCACTAGTGGCAAATGAGTCTCACCTTAAGACTGAAAATCTGGGCTTTCTCATATTCTGAATCCTGACAGTTAGAAATTGGTTCCCGATAGTTTTTCACCAATACCAAGACTAATTCACCACCTTGGGAGTGGGTGAATGAGTCCCATTGTTGATTTTCAGTAATCTCATACAACATTCCACAAATTCTAGATTCCTCAAATCTTGCCCAGGTGCACTCTGATTCAACCTTTCTCTTTTTGTTTTGTATTTCATTCATCTTTTAGTTCATTGTTTGCATATCATAGTGTGTTTTCCAACATAGCTTAAATCTTAGTTTTGCATTCATATTCAATCATATCAATCACTTGCATTTAGTTCACTTCATTTAGTTTAGATAACATCACACATAACATAATTTGAATGAACCCCTTAGCATTTTTGGCCCTACCTCTCTCCTTTTAGGTGAAAAACCCTAGAAGAGTTAGATAAGTGCATTGGTGCCAAAAATCTACGGTTCATCTCCACAAAAAAAATAGACTTGTAGAAAGAATGAACATGACACTAATGGAGAAGGCTAGGATTATATTGAGTGGTACTAGCATAGAACAAAGGTTTTGGATTGAAGTTGTAGCCACTACCTGTTACCTAATTAACAGGTCTCCTACATCAGCTCTTGTTGATAAGACGCCTATAGAGGCATGGTTGGGTTGCAAGCCTTCATTAAGACATCTTAGAGTTTTTGGTTGCGAGGCATATGCACATGTGCCAAAGGAGAAGTGAACAAAGTTGGAGAACAAGGTTGGGAAATGTATCTTCATCGAATATGGTTATGGTGTGAAAGGATACAAGCTTTGGGATCCTATTGCACATAAGGTAATACATAGTAGAAGTGTTATTTTTAGATAAACTAAGCCTTCTTCTATTACATTGTAGCTAGAACAAAGTAAACAAGAATATGTGATTCAATTTCCTTCTATACTTGAGAAAGTTGAATCGAGGCCTAGGGATAGATAAGAAGTTGAGGAGAGCTCATCTAGCTCTGGATCTTCAGAAAAGGAGGAAGAACCTCCAACTCAGCTTGTTTGTAGGTCTACAAGGCATAGACAACCGCCTGAAAGGTATTCACCTGATGATTGGAGATGTATTTTTGCTTTGAATACTAACTTGGATGAACCCAAATATGTAGAAGAGGCTTTAGGTATGAATGATGCAGAATCCTAGAAGAGTGTTATGGATGAAGAAATGACATCTTTGAAGAAGAATGATACATGGGATCTTGTACCATTTCTTGAAGGACGAAAACATGTTGGTTGTAAATGGGTGTTCAAGAAAAATATTGTTCGGATGGAGGTATTGAGAAGTACAAAGAAAGGTTGGTTGTGAAAAGTTACTCTCAAGTTGAGGGTGTTGATTATGGTGAGATATTTCTCCTGTCACAAAAATGACATGGACATTATATTTTTGCTTTCTATTACTTTTGTTTATGATTTAGAGATTGAGAAAATGGATGTGAAAATTGCTTTCCTTCATGGTGATTTGGAGGAGGATATTTATATGACACAACTAGAGCACTACGTGGTGAAAGGTAAAGGTAAATTGGTTTGAAAATTGAAGAAATTTGTGTATGGATTAAAATAGAGTCCTAGGGTGTGGTACTAGAAATTTGATACATAAGTGTTGAGTTTGGGATCTGAGGATTCTAAATCAGATCATTGTGTTTATTATAAAATTGATTATGATCGTTTCCTGTTTATTGCATTATATGTTGATGATATGTTATTTATTGGTAGAGGGAAAGGTATGATTTTAGAACTAAAATATCAAATTACTACTAAGTTTGAAATGAAACATCTTGGTGCAACCAAAAAAATTCTTGGGACAAAAATTAAAAGTGGTAGAGTGAACAAAAAGCTATGGCTTGGAAAAATTAAGTATGTCAACTTAATTTTATAGAGGTTTTATATGCAGAATTGTAGACCATTGTGTGTTCTTGTTTCAGTTGGAACAAAGTTATCTATGTCAGATTGTCCAACATCTCCATTAGAGATGGAAGACATGAGTAGAGTGCCTTACCAAAGCGTAGTTAGAAGTTTGATGTAGGCTATGGTTTGTACTAGACTAGAAATTCCTGAATAGTGGGAGTTTTTTCCAAATATATGTCTAATCCTAGTAGAGTTCATTAGGATGCAATTAAAAGAGCATTCAGATATTTGTGGGGTACCTTAGATTATCCCTTATGTTATCATAGTAATATGATTGAAGAAAATATTTCTCTTGATATTCGTGGTTATGTGGATTCAGACTGGGCAGTTGATGTTGATAGCAAAAAATCCACCAGTGCTTATGTGTTTACTTTATTTGGTGGTAGAATTAGTTGGATGAGTAAGTGATAGGCAGTGGTTGATTTTTCCACTACTAAAGAAGAGTATATGGAAGCTACTCATGCTTGTAAAGAAGAAATTTGGCTTAAGATACTATGTTCAGATATTGGAATAAAACAAGGTGCAATTACAATTTATTGTGATAGTCAGAGTGTGATATGTCTAGCCAAGAACCCGATATTTCATGCCAGGACCAAGCACATTGATGTATAGTATCATTTTGTTAGAGATATGGTCGAAGATGGCAAGGTGAAGCTGGTTAAGATAGAGACTTTGATGAATTTTGTTGATTCTTTAACTAAGCCTGTGAGCATAGAGAAGTTCAGATGGTGTTCAGAGACTATGGGCCTTTCAACCCCTAGCAATTAAAGAGACGATGTTTACACTATTTACACCCTCACGTTGCTTTTGCAAGGTGTTTGACAAGTGGGATATTTACTAGGAAAATGTGTCTCAACCTTGCAATTATATATGATTTATTATTGATAGGATGTTTATATATATATATATATTTCCTAGTTACACTGATAGGTGTATATAATGGCAGCAAATAGAAAAATCTGAGTGTGTTAACTTTTTAAAGAAGCTTCTAAAATGGCCGACATATATATTATAGATATAGATTGTTAATTATTAGTTTTTAGATATAATGGTGGATATTTTGTTAGCCTGTCTTTCCCTAGAATGTAACCCTATTTTATGAGGGCGTTGTATTACGATTGCGGTAGATGGTGATGTATTCTAAGAGTCTAATAGTGGTCATGTTGTCTCTTGATCTATGGTGGTGATACTCCTATAAGAAGCTTGCTCTGCAAGTATATTATAATCTTTGTGATTTACTAAATAATATATTGGGTAACTTTTGGAGTGTGGAGTTTTTCTCCCAAAAGGGTTTTCCCCACGTAAATCATTGTGTTGTGGTATGCATGGTATTTATGTTTAATTTTTTGTGACTGTTAAAGATCTATAAATTTTTTGCATTATTCTCATCTCAAGATTAGTGTAGGAAGTTGTTTTGCTACCTTAGCTTCCTTACATAGAGATACTTGTCTTCTACTAACTAAAAAATGTGCACAAAAAGAAAGGAATAAAATGTTTGGGTTGGTTGTTTAAGGGCTAGCCTTAGTCAAACCCTAGTTTTGGTGTTTCCACCTCCATAGAAAACTCTAATTGATTTGATAAAAGAGGTATTGATAAATATTTATTGAAAAAAGATATAATACCAATCATTTAGATAATTGATTAAATATTGTATGCTAACGCTAAAGATATCTAGCTACTAGCATAGAAATATTTTTGACAAATATGAGGAGACAAAAAAATGAGATATTCCTCACTAGGAAGTTGCAAAAAACCTCCAAAGTGGGTTTTAGAGCTACAATATTATTATCTTACTCAATCTCATCATGAAGATGTCACATGTAAGGTGCCAAGAGAGTGTTGTTGCTTCAATATCTTGATATCTTCAAAATTTGTAGAGCCATTTAGACCAAAGTGTAGCATGAGCATGAGAGAGAGAATGAGAGACGAAATCCTTTTTACAAAATAGTAAGTTATGAATTTTTTGCCAAATGAAATTATCCAATTTAGGGTCATTACATTTAAAATATTCCCAAGAATGTAATACTCCAACATTCACTTGAATCATGAATTTTTACAAGACATTAGTGTATCATGTAGACATGTGCACATGACACTCCTATCCATGAAAATGGACTCAAAAGTGTGGGATCATAAAAAAATCTAGATAAGAGATATTTTAGTGTCAAAATTAAATTACATTTAAACTATTTTGTATCATGAGCTAAACGGGAGTACATTACATAGTATGAAATTGTAGGGTATGAAATTTATTACACTACACCTACATTTCTTTGCTTAACTCCCTCTCTCTTTCTCTCCCTACTTCTCTATCTAAATATCTCCCTCTCCCTAACTCTTTCTATATCTCACTTCCTCTTCTTCTTTTATCACTCACCCTCTCTTCCTCTCTTCCTTTCACTCTCTCTCCCTACCCTCTCCCATAACTATATATATGTATCTCTTCTTCTCTTTCCCTAAATTTTTCTTTTTGTTTATTATTCTCTTTGTTATGGACATGCCACACTATGATTCTAGTCCATTATGTCATGGTGAATAACACCAATGCTACAAAAAATAATAGGTTGCTCTTAGCACATGTGTTACATTGAAAAATTTCACCCCTCATTACTCACATAATTTTATCTTCCTCTATTTTATTGTTCTCACCTTCATCACTAATCCATTTCTAGCCCCCTTAAGTTCTTTCCATCCTCTTTCTAAGCTCGTTCATCTTCTATCCATACATCAAGTGCCCTCATAATAAAAACAATCATCATGATACATCATAATCAAACATGTACACCCATGAAATCTAGTTTCATACAATAAAACCATCTAATCGGCATCAATCAAAATGTCAATTCTTCATCCATTATCTCTCTTACAACTATAGTGTGTGCATCATCTAAATTTGATTGTCTCAAATGACACATACCCCACATGACATATTGACTTCTCATCCCTCTTAATCTCCCTCTTCTCATCAAGATACTACTGATTCCTATTTATCCCAACAAATTTCTTGAGGGGGCATCACCTCTAATCTGTTAGCATCACTATTCTTCTAAGTAACTAGAAGAAAATTACTAGAAAATCCTTGTCTTCTCTAATTTTTATTGTTCTTTGAAATGAAACCACTTCTTCTAGACATGAAACTATCTCAAATATGGAAAAATGTGTTGACCATGTTTTTTCAATGATTTCAAAGGATTAAGGTCAAGGAATAATGTCCTTGATGTCAAAAGGTGTTCAGTGATGTCCAAGGAGTAATGCTAGTTTTACAATGAGAATTAAATGTAATCATACTTGAATAGTAGAGCATTTTGAGTACAATAAGGAAGATTGGTTGTAGTATACTTGAAATTTCATGCTTGTATCTATTTATGTTGATAGAGGTAATCCATAAGTCTAATTTAGAATGTTTGAGGTCAGTTACTCAAGGCAGAGATATTTCTTTGGCAACATATTTATGATCTATACTCCTAAATTTAATGTGATTTTTGGTCTGTGATTTGAATAGAGAGTTCATCTACACATGTTCTATCATATTCCATATTTTTTAGGTATTATGTTCAACATGAAAAAAGATTGAAGTGATAGAAGGGTCATTGTGCTAGTTAATCAACTGATGGTTGTTCTGGAACTGTGTGACAGAGGCTTGAAGTATTTGATCTCTAGAGATAGTGTGGGATGATGAAATATTTCTTGGTTAAGGTTCTTGTGGAAGTGTATGGCATCATGTTCAATTTGTGGAAACAAATTTGATTTAGGACTAACCTACAACACATTTCATGTAAATTTGATTTTAGGTCCACCTTAGTTGACCTGATTAAATTTGGATGGTGTTGAGGGATTCATGGCTGACATGAATTAATGTTAATGTAATTTGTTGTATATAATTTTCATACTTTAAATCTCACTTGATGGATGTGTATGTAAGAGTGTGTGTGAGTGTGAGAGCAGTTGTGTGAGCAAGTTTTATTCAATGTGAGTTACATATTAATCATTATGCACCATAATCAAAAGATCATAAGGAGTGTAGGAGAGTGTTCGAGGTAAGATCAAATCTTGTGTAAGTTGTGTAATCAACATTGAAGTTCCACAAGCTTTATCTTTGAAATCCGGTAGGATTGGTGTCCTACCTGTTGAGTTGGTTCTTAGATCTTTGTATTGGGGATTGGTTTCTATAGTAGGTTGGTGCCTACAAACATGCATGTGGATTGGTGTCTCTTGAAGGCTGGTGCCAACTTCATAACTATAACTTTTTCATTATTTATGTGAGACTAGATTTAGACAGTAGCCCCAAGTAGCTTTTCTCATCATGGTTTTTCACATTTCGGGTTTCCTCGTATATGTAGTGTTCATTATGTGGATGTGTGCTTATGTGAATTCTTGATTGATAGTATCTATTTTGATTCATGTTTCATGTTTGGAGATGCATTTTAAATTAAATATTTTTAAATAGATTTGATATAACGATTCACCCCCACTCTTCGTATATTGTGTACCCTTCAATTGGTACCAAAGCTAAGTTCCTTTGAAAGGGATTAATAGCTTAAGGTAGATTCAAGACGGAACACTCAATGGCTCAAGAAGGATTGTCTGCAAATAAGGTATCACTCTTTGATGTCCAAAGCCAGATCCAATTATGCTTTTTGGAAAGTAAGGATGGAAGCATATCTAATGGCCCTAGGGTTTGAGGTTTGAAAATTAGTTGTGGATGGATGCGAGATCCCTGAAATTCCTCCATCAAATTAGGTTAGAAAGAAGGCTTGTGAAAATAATGCTAAGGGATTTAGATGCACAACTAACCAAAGGGGGTTTTTTCTAAACCAATGAAGACTCCTTTGGATTCTCAAAATAGTTTAGCACTACAAAGATAATATTCAAACCTTTTGGAAGCTCAAAAGATCTGCAAAATTCTATCAAAGGACCTTGAACAATAAAATTATGGGGGGAAGCTTATTTCCACCATGCAAGGCCTAAATATCCAATTTGGATTTGGAGTAAGGTAATCCATAGAAAAATTATCTTTTTTATAACACCTACAACAATAAGATGGAAGATCCTCATAATACAAGAGCTAGATCCAAGAGCCGTTAATGAATTTCAAAATAATGTCCATATAGAGATAATTTGGAATATTGAATTCAACGAGAATTCAAGAATAAGTGATGGGAGTTAAATCAAATGTAGTTGTATTTGGCATCCAAAAAACACCATAGATAATTGCTAATTGTTTTAAAGCACAAATTGGTATAGAACTAAAATGGAAGGTTTGGAAGCCAACCAAGATAGGGAGAGAATTAAAGCTTTAGTGAGGGATTTGAATTAAGGAATTCCAAGACTTGTGTATAAGAAAATATTGTTCCTAGACATAGAGTTGATCACAAAGGATAGTATTCTAATTCATGGTGAGTCAAAAACTACAATAATAAATCCTTGAGCATAAAGGTAAATCTTGAGGTCACCTTCTATGAGGGTTTGTAAAAATTTAGATAACCATTTGTCATAGTAAGAAGGAAAGGTCAAAGATGACTAAAATGACCAACTGATCCTTTTTTAGCGATTCACAAAAAATATAATTAATTCAAATATGATTATATGCAATGTAACCAATACATTATATTATATATTATTAAACCTTCTAAATTTAATAATATTATTTGATGCAGGAGCATCAAGGGTGTAAGAGCAATCTTGCATCACCCAAAAAAATGTTGTTTCTTTTCAATAAGGGCTAAATTTGGTAGGGTTACTATTTTTGTAAGTTTGCATTTATGCACAGATAGACACGAAATCCTACACGGACCTCCATAATGGTAAATTGAAGCCAATGGCAAAGAAATCACTTCAAAACCATTTGTCATTCGAGAGATATTTAAATTTTATTTTTTTGAAAATCCTAGTAAAATCTTCGGGGTCAATTTTGAGGCACTTACAGGCTCTAGATAGACCTGAAAATTGGTGGAAAACAAAAGTGGATGGCCTTTAGGCCCTACTTTCTAGCACAAGATTTCTCGAGCCCTTTCCAAAAAAGGTAATATAATAGAAAATCTAACAGTTGGATCAAAAGTTATGACCCTGCGAAGTTGTAATACCAAAGTTAATAAAATTTCAAAATATCTTCTTGAGGAAGTTACACTTTCCAAAAGATTTTAGGGTGGCTACACCTTCCAAATAAAGGATGTAAAGGGGGACTACAGAGGGGAGGCAGGAGTAGAGTAGATGGTGGCTCTGATTTGCAGACTTGTAGATTTATGTAATCAGAAAGCCCATGTGATGGCAAATATAATGTTGTAATTTCATTTTCATTTAAGTGATAATAGAAAATATTTTCTTTCCTTCTTGCATTTTGTTTGTGCCATTATCTGTTGTTTTTGTGAGTTTTAGATTGTAAGAAGAGTACCCTTCATCATTATTACATCTTAATTATACATCATGTTTAAGGTTTATTTCATAGAACTTAAATAACAAGAATAAATTTTAATTTTTCAAATTACATGTAGGACTTTTGCACCATTGATTGATCATCCTCACCACTCTAATACACTCCATATTTCATATTTAAAGCTACTATATGGAAGACACATTATTGTCTAATAATTTAAATAGTAGGTGGAAATTTTGTCTAATATATAACATATGTATGTCACTATGTTGTATCACTATTATAATATTGTCTTTGTATTTGCACAAGCTCTAAAAATTGAAAATAATTACTTTTCCATGGATTGATCTCAATGATATTTAAATAATTTACAATTTCAAGTAGCAATTATCTAGATAAGATGCACAAGTGTTTAAATCACTAGACTATGCAAGAGGAAATTTTAAAACATAAAGAACCTTGTGGTGGGGTGCCCTATGTAGTGATATAGTTTTAAACTGAATCAATTTGGTATTGTGTCACATATTAACATCATACTAAATGCCTTGGTCAACAATTTTTGTGATTTTTTAAATGACATGTTATTCCTTTTGTAGATTCATTTAAATAGTAGTGTTCTATTAGAAATATTATTAGATACATGTTTTAATGCATTAATCACATTTAGTATGGTGTAATCTCATAACAAAATAGAAAAGTTAAATTTTTTCACCTGTCCAAAATGGTCATGGATGTATCAAAGGCCCTCTTACAAAGAGACTTTATTTAATTTGTCTTGTGTATTGCTCAAAATTTTAAGCACTTAAAGTTGTGTCCTCCTAAGCTTGAATCAAATGGAACCTTGTCATTAAGTTATGGATTTTTTTTATTATATGTCTATTTAGATAGCAAAATCATGTTGAGGTAAAAAAATTTCTTTAGATAAAAGAAAGTTGTTTTCGACTTGATTATAAAGTAGATTGGTACTAATTTCAAGAAATAGGGTAGTCAAGAAAAATTCTACCAAGGTATTGGATATGCCCAACACAAATGTCTCTACAATCTAGTGGTAGTTTAGAGGTTAATTTTGGAATAATTTAATTGGTATAGTTCTATCAAGGCTATAAATATACACCTCCATATTAGATAGTAGGGTAGGTATGGCTCGCTACTCATGTCCCCATCTTATTCACTTGTTTCTTTCGATTCACATGTAAAACTTTTCATTTATTTTTTTAATTTTGAGTTACTCAAATATTTAGTCCATGTTTTTTCATATTCTTAATTTTAAATCTTGTATTATATTTCACAAAAGGTCATGTAATATTGAGAATCCATTGAGTAGATCTTAGAGATCACCCTTGACCTATAACTAGTATAGACTAAAATCTATGAAAAGAGTAACTAGTCATATCTTCACAACTAGATTTCTCTCTAATATTATTTGGAATACATAAAGATGTTTATTTTGAAAATTATATTCTTAAAAAGAACATGTTAATGGAAAAGTGAAATATAATATTAGATGTTATATGTTGTTATCTTGCATATACAACACCTAACCCCTATATCAAGCATATGACTTGCCAACAATTTCTTACAAAAGATTATTGTTCTCATGTTTATGGTTGCTTGAGGAAAAATTGAAATTATTTGTGCTTGATCTCTAACAATCCAAAATATTTCTTGCAAATTTATAAGCCTCTGTACTTGAATCCATGGTTAAGTTTCACCTTGGATTTCATGAAGATGGCATCTTGTCGATAGGGCTTGGATTCTTGTTTGCATTTCTAATTCTAGTTTTAAGTAGATACATTGAAATTGTAGTTTAAGTGTAAGAAATAGATAAGAAGTAGCATACTAGTAGTCATGGAGATGGTAGCACTACCTTGGAGAATGACATTGATTATAAGCGAAAGCACTTTCTTTGTGAGATTAGCCATAATATTCACATTTGTTCCTTCTAATTGGATGAGTACATTTTTATAGCATAGTTAAAATTTAGATGTATCGCTACTTGCTAATGTCAATGCTTGAACTTGTCATTTATGTTGAATGCAAACTCATCTTAGCCAACCGTCTTCCTCCACATATGAAGTTTTTAGGAAGGGGCTTAGCAAGTTAGGAGGAATGTTAAATATACAAGACACCCATGATTAAAGAAATCTATTTCAAACATGTAGAAATTCCTCTTCATGAGAGCCTACAATAGCCATGAGAGGTAGTGGAGATGATAGTAGCAAATTGTAACAAAATTTAGTAAGTAGTTTTTTTTAAGTCAATATTGAGTTGATAGAGGTTGCATTAAACCACAAATATAATTTGACAAATATGACACTTTGTGGTGGATTAGATCATATATTACAAGAGTTGGAATAATAAACTATTTATATAAATATAATGAAATAGTTTCTACAATTAACATAAAAATTATAATAAAATATCAAATAATCAATCAATAAAAACTAATATATTATTTATTTAATATTTTTATTAACAAATTTACATAATTATTTAATTATTTAATATTTTTATTAACAAATTTATATATTCATCTAAAAATAAATATTAATAAGAGGAAAAAATATTTAATAATTTGACTATAAGATTAAAAAATGTTACTAACTAATTAAAGGGAAAATAATCTTAATTTGAAATTGATGAAATTGGATGGTTAATATAAAAACTATAATACATAATAGTTAAGGTTATTATGAAACCTAATAAACTCTCCTTTCATCTAAATTTCTAGGCTCTTAAAAAAATCAAGCGCTTCAATGAAACCACAATAATCTTTCCATCTCTCAATAATTTTTTCTCTCAAAAGAGAAATCACAATAAAAAAACGAAAGAAAGCAATCCATTCGATAAAACCACAATAATCTTTCATATAAAAAATGGTCAATTCATTAAAACCTCAGTACTTTCCTGTCGAGAAAGAAGCTAAATGAATCAATATATTCAATGGAGCCACAGTAATCTTTTCTTGCAAAGGAAAACAAAATTTCTTGCGCAGAGTGAAAGCTACCTACTACCTAGCACATGCCTTGACCCTGAGAAAATACAGGGAAGTAAATGAAAAGATGTAGACACGCAACCTCCTTTTTATTCAATGCCGTGCTGCAGTGAAATACAGGACAGAGAGGCATTGTGTGGTCAGTGTGGAGAATGGAGCGTGGCAGAAGTGGACATAACAGCGATCAATCTGTGGCCACTAGAATTTGCACGTATGTCCTGTTTTTTCATTTGACAATGTGTAGGTAAGAAAATCGAAGAAAACTTTTGTGGGACAGTAATTGCTCTGCAGAATGTCAGAAGAAATTGCGACTTCGCAGAATGAGATTATTTTTGCGTCTGACCTTGGATGTGTCAATTCAAATACTCTTTTTATATGTGAATTCAATACTTTTTTAAGTTAGGGGGAGAGGATCCAGCTGAGCATGTTTCAATAGTTGTGAGGGTATTTGTCACAGTTCATTATTGTTTGAATATAAATATATCAATAAATATTTTTAAAAGTATATATTATTAGTTCCTGCCGTCAGGGAGGAAAACTATTGCATTCGTCCGGAATGCTTTTTTCGGGCAGCATCGGTCAATCACATTTCGGCATTTAACATATTACTTATTTTTTTGTATAGTTTGAATTTGGAGAGCTATTTTTTATATTGGAAAATTAGTATTTATCTATTTTTCTATTCGTCCGAGTAGCTTTATAAATCATTTTCGTTTTAAAAATTCGGGAAAATGCGAACACATAAATTGAGTAAATAAATTTAAGCAAAGGCATAGTTTATAAAACTGGCGGCTAGAGGTACATAATCCATGAATGCAAATTAAATGCATTAAAAAAATCAGGAAAATGCGAATGCATAGATTGATTAAATTAATTTAAGAAAAGGCATAGTTTATAAAACTGGCGGGTAGAGGTACGTAATCCATGAATGCAAATTAAATGCATTAAATGGCATCTGGCTGGAGGTGAAGGCACTGGAATGGCTTGGTGGCCACGCATGGCCAGGGTACTTTGGTCATTTAATATAGATTTAAGCCACTTGCTATGCATCGCTATTACTTTGTGTATGTTGTTTTTTTGTTCTGCAGTGACTAAGCAGGAGATGTTGTAGTTGCAAAGTCCAGACCCAGAAACAAGTTACTTGAGGTGATAAGTAGTTATTTTTCTCAGTTTCTTTCCATTTTATCGCTATTACTTTGTGCATTTTGTGCATAAACTTAAGCATTCTAGGGTAAAGTGTGGAAAATACTAGAGCTATGAGAGAGTGACAAAAAATGTATTATTGAGTTGGAAATACAAAATTTATTTATAGTAACATTTTACAGACCTTTCACTGAGATCAATTGTTATCTTACAAGAGAATATTTTATGGATTTGCTTGATTTTAACAGGAGAATCAATTTATTAGACAGCTTGTTGCACTATTACAGTCTTCCCCTGCAGTATAGAAGATAGTTGTCATAGTCCTGCACTAAAATATATAGCCAGCCAAAAATCATCATAAATTTTCAGAAAACAGGGATGAGGCTAGGCTTTTTATTTTATTTGCTGGAAGAGAAGCTGTTGGAAGCACTTGAGGTGGGCTTTTTATTTTATTTTTGCTTGATTTGCATTCTACACTACATGGTCCCCTGCCAGTGTTAAGACTTTGAATGATGGATTGGAGAACCAGATAATTTTGAACAAAATTGCTAGTAAGATTTTATGTTTGTTTTCTTTTTTTTTCTTTTTTTAGCAGAAGTCAGTTAAACCCACGGCCCCCCATATAACCCCCCACCGCCGGTAAACTTTTTACCGTGACCGGCAGTGCTGGCGGGACACACCAACCGGTACCACGGGAGCGCCGGAGAGTCGAACCCATGGTGGGCGCCCTGCTACAGGGAACACCTTAACCAACTGAGCTAGGACCGGCGCCCCTATGTTTGTTTTCTTATTAATCTTTGAGTACAACAACTATTTTTGGGTTCAATTTAAAGATCAAAATCTGATTTTGTAGGGTTTGGATTTGCATACAATGACATGTTTTTGTTTGGTAAGATTGAAATGGAGATCAAGCTCATTCCTGGTAGCTCAATTGGCATAGACGTGTGTTATTAGACTTTCTGGGTGAAGTCTCGTAGAACTAAAATCCAAGTAGTGGTTAGCATTGGCTGCAAAATAGCAGCTATGGAAAATAGAGAGCATAGTCAAAGCCCTTAAGAAAATGGGGAACTACCATTAATATATGCGCCTCAAGTCAGTGGACATTTATGAGGTAAGCACCAGTTTATCAGTCTATAATATCATAGACAAGTGAAAAAACATTAGAAGTGTCTTCCAGCATGCATATTTGCAGCAAAATATAACAGACTGGTAACTGTTGTTTTACAAAATCTTGAATTCGCCCAGGATTTGTATCATTTCTGCCAGTTTAACTGTCATGGGCATCTCCATTTTCTGTTGTCGGTTGTCAAAACTAAGAATTTGGAGGAGCTATTTTGTTTACTGTAGGCCATTTGTCTTCACTCTTCTGGAACATGTGTACTTTTCTTTAATGTTGGTGTATTTGTTTCTTTAGTATTACTGATTGTATTGTAATGGGTGCGCGGGGAATGTCTTAGAAGTGGTGCCCACTGCAGATGGCTTAGCCATGGCCAAAATTGACAAGACAGTAAGCGCCTTTTTTAAGCTATCAGCCTGTTTTGTTTTGAAAAAAACTTAATATATTTTCCTCTATTGCAAAGTGGGAAAGACCATTAGAAGTAAGTTTAAAGCTCTTACCTCGCCAGACCCATATGTTGTTTCGCAAAAGTCACCAGGCTGCATTGTTAGGGTCTACAAAGCGCTCCATATATATTTAGCAAAAAAGTACAATTTTCACTATCAAAGGGGATTCCCTAGAACCATAACCTACCCTATTTCTTGGTCATGAACTGCAAAGTAATCTAAGTTGGCTTTATATTTTCAAGACCTGGCCTCATATAGATAATCTTCATGTTGTTCTCTGCAATTTCGTGTTGTTTTGTGGGGTTTTAGCACTGTTGGTCAAACTTGGTCTCTGTAATTGTCTTGTGATTAAGTATTTGGATTTTCAGCACTCTAAGGTTAGAGTAGAATTAAATTGAATTTAAATATATTTACTGCATTTTTAGGATCATTTCAAGGTTGTGAGAAAATTTGAGGATTAAAAACAAATTCTCTCCAAAATTCTTTGTAGTGCTTTTGGTCAATCTAGAATGAGTATTTGTCTGCAGTGGCCATGGAAGCTTTTCTAACAATCCTGAACTCAATAGTTTGATCAGGCATTTGATTCATTCTTCAATTTGCGTACCTTATCATGGATGGTAAACCTCTAGAACCTCTTATTTTATATAAGACATCTTTAGTTTAAAACTTTAATGTGTTCTACCAAATTGAATTGAATCCTTGCTCTGCAGAAAATGAGTAGATACTTTAATGGCTTCATCATAGTAAATTTTCAGCATTGCAAAGCAAATTATTTGAGCAACTTCAAAATTTGACAAATTTAAAGAGAAACTCTTCATGAATGAACGAGATTGTTAAGAAGTAAAATTAGTATTGTTAATTCCTAAATTTTCTATGCTGAGCTCCAAAAACTATTTTGGAACAAAAAAAACTTCAATGGTCACTAATTTTCATCATTACCTTAGCCACAATTTCGTTGGTGCATTCAGCAATAGAAATTATCAAATCTCAACAGTTCTTTGTTCTATTACAACCTTGAGAATAAAGAAACAATGCTAAAACATATATTTACAACACTATGAATCAAATTCTATTAAGACACTGCAAGTGCCCAACATTTTCGTTAAATCTTTTTTCAAACATCAGAATTCTATTAAATTATAGCAAGCCAAATGCAACCTGGTTCAGTGACAAAGCTCCATCTTTTTGCAGGTGCGAGAAGACGGTCTTTGTTTTTCCATTATCAAATTTGTTTGTTCCAAAACTCCAAGCACCTCGTTTTCTTTCCATTTATCCACTGAAAAATTTTGCTGTGTGTTTTGACAGACATAAACAGAGTTAAAAGGGGCAACGAGAATCTTAAATGGGCATTCACCGCTTGAAAGAAACAAATGCAAATCCTGTGACTCACCCTCTCAATCGAACCTACTTTTCTCATACGAAATGCTCCATTAATTTCAGTACTTATCCCCTACAAATGACAACAAAAATTGTTAGAGTTGTATACTTGGCAAGCGCTGCAATAGTGGAGATCTTATAAACTCACACGTAAAAGTATTCTATGGAAATTAATAACTGAGATACGTTATGTGGCATCCTGGCAGCTCACCCATGTCAGTTTGAAATTTTGCAGCTTTTTATTTGGCTTTTCTTTTTCTATGCTGAAGTAATAGTGGGAATATTGTTTTTTATTTAGGTATTTCCATTTAAATAAAGTACAAAGTATCAGATGTTTAAATTAAATACAAATTTAGAAAGTTAACATTTAGTGATGTTTCACGATTAATCATTAATCAAATAAAAATAAATTAGATGGATCAGAAATGTCGATGTTCTAATAAAATTAAAACTTCATAATGTGTCAATATGACACTATGAGCTTGGCAGCTTTGGTTGCTTCCAAACCAACTTCCTACATGGCTTCTTATATGCACTATTGAGGAATGGTTGCCCATTCTTGAACAAATGATACTCTCTCTCCCTTAAAAAGAAAATTGCATCTCTCTCACACTTGATTGCCATATACCACCTCACCCACTTTAGGTGGTGCGATATTGCACTCTCTGTCATCAATGAAATTAGTAGTAATCGCAAACTTGAATTTGAATTGCATTGTGACATGCATTTGGATTCATGCATGCCATTTTTTGTATCTTTCCAATTTCTTGCCTTGTATATTCTTGTACAATTCTTGCTAGGAGTTATCATTTGTTCAAAAAAAATTGGTGTGAAAAATTACTATTGATGCTTCTATATTAAGGATTTTTTTTAAAAGAGCTTTTGCATTCACCTCAACTTGGTGCCTTCTCATGCTTCGTATTTGAAGTTTTAGGAATCTCTCATCACCTATCTTTGTCATCTTCAATTTCCTTGGGCTCATCAACTAGCCATCCCTCATTTATCAAGTTCCAGTCTCTCAAATAAGCGCAGGCTTAAACCATAAAGTTAGGGCTTCAGAGGACAATTAGTATTTCCATGTCATCTGCCATCTGGTGATCCTTGAAATGTCATTGTTGTCAAACTGAATTGTTATCACTATCCACTAACATGGGAATGGGATTGAGAAAATTCTCATAAGTTTTATTTAGAATAATAATTATTTGTTCAATGTTAACTAGTAAATTTACCCTACATTTAATTTGAAGTTCAAATTGGAGTTATACTGTTAAGTTAGTCACCAATGTTGTTTTGTGAGTGGCCAGATTTGTACCAAGGACTGAATGACTCTATAAAATAGTAGAAATAAAATTATTTGATTGGCAGAAAACAACATTATGTTTGATTGCTTCAGCTTCTATGAACATATTTTTATGGTTTTTAGTCTTTGACAAATGTAGGTATGCAAATGGGTTGTAAGTACTATCTATATCAGAAAGATTATTCAATATTTTATTATCACATGCCTCATCTCATGTTTTTGGTCACTTGCATGTCAAGGGGTTTTTAAACTGGAAAATTGGGTTTACTTTTACCATTATGCTTGCCTCTTTCCATTCCATGTTTGAGCTGCCTTGACAAGGTAATACACTTTATGGAACTTAGTTTCATTTGAAAGATTTGGCATCTATCACAATATTAACTAATGAAATGTGTCATGTGCTTCATATTTTTGTAATGTGGTTGGATCTTGTGACATGTTTGCATGTCTACCTGCATGAATTGTTTAATCGTAGGCATAAAATATTGTTTTTCAAGCAATCTACATAAAATTTGTCTATTTTAAATGTCGAGGTCATATTTTATGTTTCTCCCTTCCATAATGTCCTCAATCTCCAAGTGCTTCACCTTTTAAAACACTACACAAGCATGCTAAGCCCATTTGTTTTCAAGTTTTATAACCTAGTTTAGATAACCCTAATCATAGATATAATTTAAACTATAATTGTAATATTAAGTCTAATTATAACCCTAAGAATAACTATCGCCCAAAACATAATCATAGACCTATTTCTAGCCCTAATCATCCACTTATTGCTTTCAACCAACATGCTCTACACTCACCAGCAGGAACTCAATGCATGAGCTTGAAACAAGATTTTTGCACCATTTCACATGAATATGTTAATTACATGACAAGAATGCTCACTACTTTTTCATTTGCTTTCTCCTCTAAATCAAAATGCATCATGCTCTCTGGCAGGAACTCGATGCTTGCGTCACTTGTTAATATATCAAAATATGCACAATTACTCATCATTTCATAAACAAATATAAAGAGAAAGTAAGTCAATCTATGATATCAGATTTCCACAATCTATATTGCATTTGTTCAAAGATTTATTGATTTGATTGTATACAATTTTCAAAAAATTGTACACAATCAATTCCAAAAATCTTTGAACAAGTCAATCTAATTTATTGCTAATAAAGATCACATATTAAAATATTAGGTACTTGTCCTTACATTTAATACTTTGATCTTATGCAATCTTGCAACTTTATTGTCCAAAGATATACAATATAATTGTTATATTAATTTCAAACTTGATAACTTAAAATGTACACTAGTGTACAATTTCTCATCCTAACTAAATAGAAATATGATTAATTTATAACTTCTAGTCTAAATAAACACAATTGTCATTTCTTTCTTTTCCAAGTAATATACAATTCTTAATGAGACTTGCACCACCATAGGCACCACCAAATAGTAAAGTAGCTGCAAGGAAAAATGAAATTGTAAGGCTCGCCATTTGATGTATAAATTATATTAATAGATTTCAAATATAAAATTTAATTATTAAAACCCAAGTTTCAAAATGAGCTTATTTTCTTTTCAATGTTCATATTCGAACCAAGAACCTCATGCAAGCTAGCAATGTATGCAAAGAGCACACATTTTTTGTATATGGTTATGTGTAGTTTACTTGGACAAAGACACTTTGACCATTTCATTAGGCAGTACAATTGTATCAAAACCACCTAGCTCTAAAAGGAAAATATAATCACCATTTGAAATGAATCACAAAGACCAAAATCACAGCCATCATACATCAGACATTTTATTTGTGCATTATTTACTAATCCTTGAATTTCCATGGAGGGAACCTTCCATCGAGTTCTAACATTTTAGTAACTAAGTCCAAATAGACACCATAATATTTACAACAAATCTCAAAAGCTACAAAACCAAAAGATGGGGTGAACTACAAACAGTAGACATGGTCACTACCACTAGGTCAGGTCCTTTCATTGTTTTCAAAGCATTGCAATATCAATGTAAGGGGAAACTTCAAATAGAAGAAAGAGGCCAAGATGCACAATGCTAAAATTCTCAATAAAAACAAAGAAAATTCATTCAAGAAGGATATCAAAATGTTTCAATCAGGAAGAATGATCAGAATCTCCTACCAGATCATAAATAACAACAATATTATAGCAACTTTAATGGAAAAAGTTTATATAATTTTAGGATGTTTTTATAATAAGAATAATTCAAAAATATTTAATTAATAATACTATGTTGTTCAATTTTTGGAAGAATATGTTCAATTACTAGCACAAGTGAAATTGGGGATGGGGCGTGCTAATTGACTACGATGGGTAAGGGGTTCAAAAAATGATGTTTTGGACACCTAAATTATGACTACGTGTATTTGAGGCATCAAAGCTGATGATGATGACTTCAAACCTTAGGTTTAAGTAGTCAACTAGCTTAGGAAGTTGCTATAAAAATTTAGCATTGTTTGACATTGACACGTAGGGTTTCGAGGTGTGCAAAGTTAGGGCACACGGCTACTATTGGAAGAATGAAGAAGGTGCCCTTCGAGTTTGTTGTCATTGATGCCAACATTGGTTGGTAACTAAGTAATTTGTGTGTCCATGTTGATCTAGTATTCTGGTCTGGAAATCCTCTCAATATAAGGGAATTCTATGAGTTTTTGATATGTTCCTCCAGAGTGTCAGTTATAGGTATAAACGATTTTTCAACGTGTTTGTGTGACCCAGTTGAGTTATCCAAGTGACAAAAGTTTGGTATTCTTTTGGCCGACAAGGTTTATCCTTTGTGTGTTCCTTATTAGGTCTGGGCCGACCTAACGTTTGGATAACAAGTTTTGTTCTGTGTGAGCACTAAAAGGAATTTTGTACTAAGCTGACAAAACATTTTGAATTTTGGGTGTTCACTCAATTAGGCCGACCTAATTGATAAAGGAAGTCATGACTATGTATATATTTATGTGCATGTATGATGGATATGAGATATATCTTGATAGAGTATGGTATGCGAGAGTTGCAACAAGTGTAATGGTGTGAAGTTACTGATAGTGATTGTACATCGACAACTGGAGCAGAATTTTGGTATTACCAAAGTATAATCGGAACTATTTTTTGCACTTTGTAGGTGTACTTCTCCAGTTCATTTTTGGCAATAAGCCACACCTTTTTGTATCTTGGCAATAAGCCATATTTTGTATTCAGGATGTGAGCCTTTCAAGGATAGTGAGTCCTAGCAGTGAGCTCTGTAATATCTTATAACTGGTTATAATATATTGTGAGCTAATCCTCCCATGGTTTTTCCCACTTTGGGTTTTCCACGTAAAAATCCTGGTGTCAATGTGTTATGATCTCTTTTATGTTTTCGATCACTATTGCAACTAGATGTGTATTGATAATTGGATGGTTAATAATTAATCTCACTAGTAGAATACCGATTCACCCCCCTCTTAGTATTCAGTGTATTCAACAATTGGTATTAGAGCTCGGTTCCTCTAAAAAAGTCTTACAGCTTGAGGAAGGTCCCATAATTTGAATACATGGCTAGAAAATACTATTTTATTCCTCCAAAAGAAAACTTTGTATCTAAAGAAATCAATGTTTCTCTTGAGGAATTGGAAAAAAACAAGGATGAGAAATGAAATTATGAAAGGAAATCTGAAGGAAGCAAATGATTGCATTAGGAAGCTTAGATATCAAATCAAAAAGTTCAAGGAAAGGCATATAGAAGTTAGCGATCAATTGAAAAAGGATAATGAGGACATTACTAGATTGAGAGTGCAAGTAGAAGAAAAGAAACAAATTGAGGAATGTCAGAAAGCTGAGATCTAGAATAAAATTAATGAATGTACAAAGCTTGAACAAGAAGTTGTAACCCTAAGAGTTGATCTGGAAAAAGTGAAAGCTCATGAAGAAAGGTTCAAGACAATTTCTACAATGCTTGATGAATTGATTACATCTCAGAAACCTACTAAGGATAACAGTGGTCTAGGACTTGAAGAAGGACAAAGCTCAAAGGCTAAACCAGTTTTTGACAAAGTGGTCAATTAAAGGAAATTTCAAGGAAATACTTATCAAAACAAGAACCAAAGGAAAAATACTAGAAGGATTCCTATCTGATGGCCTAATGCTCAAAGGTACCCATATTTTAATGGTTTTTGTTTCTCATGCAATAAATTCAGACATAGAGCAATAGAATGTAGAAGTAGGATTCAAACTAGAATAGAATGAGTTAGAATGTTGGATTCTTTGTTGGAAAATGCTATGTTTGCAACAAGTTTGGACATAGAGCTATTGAATGTAGAAGTCAGATGATGATGAACAAGTTTAATACCAATAGAAGGATTCAGTCTTTTCAAGGCTACTGTTACACATGCAATATATTTGGACACAAGGATAATCAGTGCAGGTCAAGGATGAATACAAATTCATTTGATCAAGGATATGTTGTGTGCTACACTTGCAATAAACCAAGACATATCTCAAAATTTTGCAAGAGTAGAATTGGGAAGAAACCCAATCTGGAACAAAAGAACAAACCTGTGAACAAGGTAGATCTCGAAGAAGTAAGGAAAGAAATGGAAAACATTGAGGAAGAAGGAAGAACCTGAGAACAAGGATGAATCAAATAATCTTGTATCTGCATCTGGTTCATATACCTCTTCGAAGAAATGAACCCAGTAATGGTTTCAAGGGGAGCAGTCATAGAAAAATATAACAAGCCCCTGATATATGAGGTGTTAAGACGTCACACAAGGCTATGTGATGTAAGTCTATTTTGAAGGCATTGGAGAAAATTCTGACAGAAAATAAGTAAATCAGAAGAATTGCATAGCTCTTCTTGGTTTGTAGTGTGTTTCATAAAGTGGTTGGCAACTTTAAAGCTGAAAAGCAATAAATGTGAATTAAGGAAAAAATCATAAATAATAAAGCAAGAGACTAAGTTAAGGAAAAGCACATTTGCACAAATTAGAA
>VDFB02159814.1:0-24243 GCA_007258455.2 Sequoia sempervirens
TATATTGAGCATATATCATAAAAAATGAGAATGTTAGACGCATCATCAATTAACATGTATGATATCAAAATATACAAAAAAATTACATATATAAGAGGCCTTAGCTGGGCCAATGAATGTATATACAAAAAATCATGTCTACACAAGTCTTTGATCAATAAACATCAAAAAAGATCAAGTAACAATCAGCCCTACTAGTCGTCTTGTGGAGGAGATCCGTGCTGCTGATGACTGGTGAGAAGAGGCTTTTGGAATAACTAGAGATTGATGAGTCTGGGTATTGGGCTCTCCAAAACAAGGCTATCTTTGAGCCATCAACACAAAGGCCTCATATAACATTTGATAATATGTACATCTCTGCAACGGTTGGTCCCGCTTGGCTTGGTACTAAGCAAGGGGAATGGAGGAAGCTAATGATATCTCAACCATAAGTCTGTGCTGGCACTGTGTAGCTAACTCCTTCCTGAGGGCATCTCTCTCCTATTGGAATCCATCTCACTCAGCAGTAAGAACGGTAACTTGAACCTCGGTAGCCTGCCTCTACACAATCTCTGTGTCCTTTCCATTAATGCAAGCATCCCTATCCACAGTCAGCTAGGCTATTTGTGTTGCTGCTATTGCATCCCCTGTAGGGGAGGACCCTGTGGTACTTGATGATCCTACTGCATCAGATCAAGCTATTGTTCAACATGTTGACCCTGCTTCCCATCATGCCCTGATCTATCCAATTGCTCTATTGCGATCCAAAGTTGTCATTGCTCACCTCTTCGTCTAGTCACACCAACTCTCCTTTGTCCCTATCCCATAACTAGCCTAGTGCCAATAGGATTTGTAAAATGAAGGATAACACGACGATCCCACCATTGATCATAGTCGTGTGTAGTGCCAAGAGTAGCTAAAACCACTGCCCAACCCCATCCAAATGGGGTAAGTCACCGAAACTCAGCTACAACATCTGTAGAAGAGGCTTGTGGCCCCCACACCCTAACCTCTTGAGAATTCCTCTCGAAACATGCATGATAATCATCCTTGAAATGGGTCTGTCTCTCTCCGAATTGATGGAGAATCCGATCAGGCAAATAACGCTTTAGAAGGGAATCCACGTGATCTATCAACCACCATGTTTGATGACAATATGGTAGCTACTCCATATCATCGTGCCAAGCCTCACAGCCTAGCCATGGTCTTGAAATGAATGCAGGCATATCATTAAAAACACCTCACCAGTTAGGGTAACCTCCCAGGCCAAGTGTAATGCATGAAATCTGAATATCTATATGAATATGGATCCTCTGAATCCCACTCCAAAACACCATCTAGTCTAGTCACTGGGATATGCTTCCAGGTCCATATGTGCAACAATGTCATGCCAGCAGAGATAGAACTGCCTCCATAACAAGCAACCTCATGCATGTCTCTATATAGGTGTGCTAAAAGACATGGGCCCCACACATACCTCGTACCGTGCTCCATCATCTGATCAATGCAGATACCCCAACCAACAAGAAAATGCTGACCTCTGTATTCGGTACGGCGTTTATAATCAAACCCAATGAATAGGCATTGTGATCGCATTGTCAGCAGCTCAAAGGGCAAATTATCTCGGGAGGTCCCACCACGCTAAGAGTTGTTGAGCGTAAATTACCGCTGCATAGCCCACAATACGCTGCCTAACATGCGCATTACGGCAGGCGTCAGAAAATTCCTCCATCGTGACCATTCAGGCGGGTGGGACGGAAGACGGCGATAAGAACTATCCCTGCATTCAGGCGCAAACAACTTACCGCTCACGGAAGATAGCAGAAACCGGTGGCGAGTCGAGCGACTATTCTGGTGTCATCTCTTGAATACAACGGTTATAGAACCGCCTACAAACATTCAACCCATGATATTGAGAATTTGTTAGAAAACAACATCATGAACCTAAGACTACCAACAAACTTGCTAAATCTTTCAAAAATTGTCAATAGCTGCCACTTTTTTGACAATAGCAATCAAGAAAAGTGATAGCAACCCTATTTTTGACAATAGCGATCATTTTGAGCGATAGCGGTAAAAATGACAAAAGCGCACAACAAAAGTAATAGAGATCATATTTTACATTAGCAGTCATTTCACAATAAAAAAGATAATAGCGCACAAAATTTTCAATAGTGGTAAACACAAGCGAGTAAGAAAAGCAATAGTGAACAAAAAAATGATAGTGAGCAAATTTCACAAAAGCAACATAAACAAAAAGTGCGAGCGCAATAAAATCGAGACAAAAGCGACAAAAACATGAAATTGCCGCTATTGTTGAAAATGTTTTCTAGCATTAATTACACAAAAATGAAAAGAAAAATAGGAGAGGAAGTGATACGTACTGCAATGCCTACGCCAGTTGGCCTCTCGAAGTCACAGACTGCCTCTACACGACGTGGGGCACCTGCAATCCTCGACATCACGACTCTATAATCGTAAAGACATGATCTTCAGTGATAAGAATTCAATAAAGGCTAAGAGTGCAAATGAGGACAAATGAACCCTAATTTCCTATTTTTACCCCCAAACCCTAATTTTTTTGCCTTGGAAACCCTCCCAAGTCAAAATTAGGAGTACTTTAAGACATCTGAAACCATAAATGAAGGTCCTATAGCTTGATTTTTTGTCCTCTACGCATCTAAACAACAACAAAACCTTGTCGCGAGTCCGACCAAAAAATAACTTTTTCTGGCCAACCTCTCAAGAGGGCAACCTAGTGTCATACTATCTTTCCACTGACCGTCAAGGCATGTAAAAATTTTCAAATCTTGATCTTAACATTTAATTCTTTGAAACAAAGCAACCAATACTTTGTCTCAAAGAGGGGCAAAATGTAGACATGTAAAAATGGCCTAACACACATCACACATCCTAAATGACATTTTTCATTATCGACATCATCATCACATATATAAGTGTATTTCACATCATTTGCATCATAAACCCTATTTTCCTCTATTAATTGAATAATCTTTAATTATTTAATTAATTCACTATCACATCACCTAATCTAACTTTATTCCTCCTGATTAATTAAATAAATGCAAATTATTTAATTATGTTGCTAATATACCCTATTCATCTAAATCAATTAAATTGTTCACTTAATAATTTAATTAAATCACTTTCCCCTCTCTAAACTTGAATAATTAAATTAATTATTCGATATCATTGAACATAGTCAACAAACAAATATAACTTTATTTGTTAAAGTCAAACATGACTTGCAAGTTTAACTCAAAATATTAATTAATTATTTATCCTCACCCCCTTTTGTGATTGAGCAAATCACGACCACTGATTTCTCACTCTAATGGTTGACTAACTCATCTATTCTTTAATCCCACTAACCACTCAACCCCGATTCTTCAATCCCACTAACCACTCAACTTGATTTCTTCAATCCCATAGATTATACAATCTAAATCCTCTGATTATGCAATTAACATCCTTAATTGGATCAATCACAGAAGCTAACTGGCCAATCTATTTCCTCTCAACGGTCCTCAATTGTTGATCGCAATTTTGCATTGTTGCATCTCGATCATTCATCTCGAAATAGGAAATCTATAAAACAATCTTGTATCATCTCACAAATCATCTAAAAATTTCATAGTGAAGTGTTGAACAACTGATTCTTGAGCACATTGAGAATTGTTGTCTTCTTATTCTAGGTCACCATTAATGCACTTTGAAGCTTTTGCAACAACAACAATGGAGGCTTTGTATTGAATTGAGCAATTTGACATCCAAACATCAATACAAACACAACTCTGACATGGGATGGTAATGTTTTAAGGTTTTGCATTCAATTTATGTTATCTTTAGGATTACATTGTTTTTTGATTTCATTATTTTAGAACTTCATTTCATGAGTATGGTTGGAATTTAATCTTATTTGAATTGATTTAGTTTAATTCATTGCTTGTTTTCCTCACACTAATTTTCCCCCCTTACAACATTTGGCACACTCAGTGGGATCTAGGTCCTTAACGTTAATGTTTTTGTGAGTTTATTTGAGTAGTTATAGGTTCCAGAATGCTGACGTTCTTTTTTGAAATGCTATTGATAATTTTCACGCGAAAGTTCCAAAATTTTCACACAGAAGTTCTAGAATTTTCACCGCGGTTGCACTTTTTTCAACCGCTATTGCACTAAACAGGCGTACTATTGACTTTTTAACTGCTATTGCCGAAAACAAGTCTGCGGTTGTACTTTTTTGGACCGCTATCGTCTAATTGGGCCGCTATTGTTCTAGATAGAAAGTCTAATACTATCCCGAAGATTGCTGCTATTGTTCTGTTTTTCATTGTGTTTCAATCTGTAAACATTTTTTCTGATTTTTTTGATTTGCCTAACCCTAACATTTGATTGTTCGTTGTGTTTAGCGGGTTCTAACATTGTTGGTGCAGCTCTTGCAAGATTATGACACATTTGTTTCATGAGAACAACTAATGGTTTTATTACAGAGTTGGCGAACGGTCCAAGTCCATTTCAGTTTTTAGAGCTTTCTTAGTTAAGACACATTTCAATTGGTGTTTAAAATTGAACCTACAATTTTCATATTTCAATTGGTGCTTAAAAATTAAACAAGGTAACTTTCACACTTCAATTGGTGCTTAAAATTGAACAAGACAACTTTCACACTTCAATTGGTGCTTCTTAAAATTGAACAAGGCAACTTTCACACTTCAGATTGGTGCTTCTAAAAATGAACAAGCAAATCTCACACTTTATTTTTAGTGCTCCTAAAAATTTGTGTTTTTGCATTTCAATGTTGTTAAAGCGAATGTAGTTTCATTTGTTGACTCTTTAAGACGAACAACATGATTAGAAACATTTCATTTGGAGTTATAGAATTGAATAAATCAATTTTGATTTGCACATTGCTATATCTTGCTTGAAGTCTAAAATGCTTTGAAATTGGTGTACTTAAAAATCGAATCGATATCTTCACACATTCCAAATTTTGGGATTTAAAAGAAACTACGATGAATTGACTACCATTTTCACCGTCCTTGGCAAACCAATTGTGTATCGTCTCCCCTCGCGTCTTTAAATATATCCATAATACTCTACAATATTATAAGTGTAATTATTAAACCTAATGTAATACCCCCATATTATTAATACTCTTTAATATTATTTGTTACTCTTATGTGTGAGCTTGATTCTATTTTCTATTGGTGATTAGTTCACCACCTTGGTGTGGGTGGATGCCTCCCGTATTAGGGAATCTTATTTCCCTTTGTTTACCGGCTTCCAGGAGTAAGCCGATTTTATGAGGGGGAAGATGTAATACCCCTCCTCTTACTGGTAGGATTTGGTATTTTTCAATGCGGTTGTTTGCTACTTGTGACGATGATGATATTGTTTGAGTTGGATAGTTAGACTTTTGATGATGTTGTATTCCATTAGTAGACTGTTGGTGATTACGTTTATGCACTTGAGGATTTGATTATTTCATTTGACATTGTGGTTGGTTAGATGTTAGTTCATTTTCAGAATTATATTATGATGCAATGATTTAACTAGATATGTCATGAGATGAATTGTTAGTTTAGAAATGTTATTTTATCAGATAGATTATAATTGTTAGAATAGGTGTGATGAAGGACAATATGGAATCACTCGTTCGCGAGTGCCCTGCTATGTTGCGATTCCTTCTCACAATGCAGTACTTCGATTTAATGCTTTGATGATTATATATATATGTATGCACATGTACACAACTTCGTTTGTATGCAGAATTTGCAGGTATAAGTCTCGATTCCACCTGCTTCGGCAGGACAGGGCGAGCACCAAATAACCCAACGGTTAAATGTTGAAACAGAGGTGACGATGAAGTCCTCCCGTCCCATGATGTCAGATCGTCTCGTTTGTCTAGTATTGTTTCTTTTGTGAATTTGTTGTCATTTGTGGCTTGTGTTTTGTGTGTTGTCATATTTTGATTAATGTGGTATTTTATAAGTTATGATTATTTAATTGATGTTGATATTTTATAAGTTGTGAATTAGTTAATTAAATGGGAATAATAATTGTGTATTTTAATGTTAATTTATTTGTATGAAAATATTTAAATATTTTATTTGATTTTTATAAAGTTATGTGTTTCAATTAAATGATAATTAAATATTAAATGTGTGTTATTTATTTTAATTAATTATCTGATTGAAGATAATTATTAGAATAAATTATTTAAATTAAATAAGTAATGTGATGTGCAAGTAATGTTGCAAAAACAGAAATAAAAGCAATAAAACAAATAAAAGAATAAAAAGATTGTTTGAACCAATGAGAATACAGATCTAATTAAAAAGCTGGCTTTTAAAGAATGAGTTTTCTTTTATTCTTGATTTTTTTGAGTTTTGAGAAAGGAGGGATATTATCTTTTAATTAATTAAGAATTTTGGAAGTTTTTTCACACACAAGAGATTAGGGTTTGAGAGAGGGCAGATATTATTCTGTATTTTTGAATCTGAAGAGGATATGGGTTTTTGGGGATCTTTTGCTAATTGGAAGGAGTCTTAGAAAGGGTTTTGCAATCTTTTGTTGGTATTATTCTGGAGTCTTCTGAACAAAGGAGTGGATTCAAGTTCGAGCACGAAATTTAGGAGAAGGGATTTGGAAGTAGGATCGAGAAGTTGTTCGTGGAGGCCATCGGGGTCAAGCAAGCTTCTTCAACAGTCAACAAACAGGAATCCAGGTTCCTCTTATTTCCCTTCAGTTTCTGTTTCAAAAAGAAATTAGATAAAGAAATGAATATATATGATTGATTGTTTGAAAGAAAAATAAAACCTCCATTAGAAAATATAATGATTCATAGTAAACAAATCAATAGGAAAAGATTATTGTCATTGAGATACCTTTATATAGTTCTTTTATAATTTGATCATGCATAATATTGTTTGTTTTTATAAATACCTTTGATTTGAAAATATATATTTATTCTGTTTAAAAAAAAAACATAGTATTAGTGAATAGAAAATTGTGTACAGGGAAACCTCTGTCTGATTAAGTTATCAATTATATTTTTTTTTGGGATTATCATTTGTACATACTAATATATATATGTATACATATATATATTAATATATATACTATTTGTATAAATTTATTATTTTATTATTTTATTTTATGATAGAATCAAGATTTTGTCCAGGCCAAATCAATGGCCGTACCCTTGCACAGCACAGAATTGAAA
The DNA here is from genome assembly GCA_007258455.2 of Sequoia sempervirens. NCBI lineage: Eukaryota > Viridiplantae > Streptophyta > Pinopsida > Cupressales > Cupressaceae > Sequoia > Sequoia sempervirens. The sequence continues at coordinate 7,226 of VDFB02159814.1, forward strand.
TTACAAATAAATAAATAAAAAAATTATATTAAAAATAAAATAATGAATTAAATGAAATCGCGAAATTAAAATTCGCATGGGCGTTTAATGTTAAAAAAATAAATTGAAAAAAAAATATAAATAAATAAAAAAAATTTAAAGTTTGGGGTTGGGAGGGCCATTTGGGCATTTATTGCCTTGACTGATGTACAGACACAGTTATACAGTCGTAAGGCAACATCCTGGCTTAGTAAGGAGTAGATTACCAAGGTATATTATTATTTTTTCTTTATTTACGTTTTTATGTGAATTTTTATATATATATAAAAATATATATATATGTATATTTATTTATAAATATATATATATATATATATATATATATAAATATAATGATATTATTATTTATTAGCTACATTTTGTTTTTGTAATTATATATATATATATATAATTATTATTTTAAAATATGTATATATGGAAAAATAAAGAAATGTAAATGTTCTTTAGAGTAAAATATTAAGTGATTTTAGTATAATAAAATTAATTTGTTATAAATGATTTTAAAATATAAATGATGAATTATGTTATTAATATTTGTTTTATTTGATTTTAATTATTTATATTAGGTTGTATGATTTAATTGGGATAAAATGTAAATAATAGTGTAAAATTATTTTGTTGTAAAATAGTTATGGTAAATTTGGTCGTGGAAACTGAGTGCAGGTAATAGGTGAAAAGTAGATTGTTTGTTTTGATGAAATTTATTATCTCTGAGAAATTAAAGGAAGTAAATTAGTTAAGTCGTCAATAATTTTATTGTTCTTTGTTTTCGACTCTATATCGAGTGAAATAAAGATTTTATACGTGATTGGTCGAATCGTCTTCTCGAGTTAGATAATTGTGTGATCTTGTTACTGTCTTCTATTTATTGTTATTGACCTTTATCTTGTGATGTGGGATCTCTGTTGTGTTTTGAACCTCATTGGATTATTGTAAATCTTGTTTTTCTCCAGAGGCATGTCTTATATCCTTTGATGTTGATACTTGTATTTTGTGATTAGAATATTACATGATTTTGAGTTCTATCATTTTGGAATGGTTATAGTCGTTGTGATTATGATTTATCGCGAGATGGAGTTGCCTTGCATGTTCTTGTGTTGAGTTTTGTGCTTTTAAGGTTATCCTCGTTTTGGTTATCCTTTTTGGAAAGTAATGTAATGAAGGACATTTAAAAGAGGAAGGAGATTTGAGCTGGGTTTATTAAAATTTGGATTAATTTTCACGAGGAGTTATGCACAAACATACTATTGTGGTATATATTTTATTGTTTTAGTTTAACCTTACTTTGCGTTTTCGTTATATTAGAAGGTGCCAGGAGGGAGTGAAACTCTTCAACACCTCCCGAGGATGAGGAGAAGGCAGGATAACCCTGAAAATCAATAAACAAGTGATAACCCTAAACAATGGAATTTAGGGGGTGGTAGTTTCAAAATACAAGATAAATAAAACTTTGGATTCCCTCATTTTATACATTAGAATTTCACCTTAGACTAGTGATAGGCCCGAGGAAAATGAAGTGTTAGTGCAACCAAAGAGACAGAAGTCTCGTCCTCTTGAGAGACTTGTTGGCTACCTAGTGGGGCACAGATTAGGAGGAAGGGCCAGGATATCCGTAGATGGGTGCCGACGCCTCAGTTGGAGGAAGGGCCAGGAAATCCCATGAGGGCTATGCGATGACACTCTCCACTTGACACCCTTGTTACTTTGTGTTGTTGCCTCTGGATGTTATCTCTTTGTGATGTTTCTTTGAATTCTTGTGATTTGATTCATGATTGTTAAGTGTTAGTACTTCATGTCATTGTAATGAGTTCTTGGCTTTATTTGTTATGTGATTTGAGTACGTTGATGGTTTTGCATTGCATACTTGGGTGGTACTTGTTTTGTATCATGTTGTTGTGGAGTCGGTTGACATTCATGGTCGGATTCACTTCCTTGTCACCTCTGAGCACGGGGGTGAGTTACTTCGTAATTCACATGGTTGGGTGGAACGTGCTCCGCACCCGTTGGGTTCCCCATCAGCATCTTGTCATCTCAGCTTTCCGCAGTGCAGATGTTCCAGTGATCAGTTGTACTTCATGTTCATTATTCTTGTATTAATCCCCATGTTGGGAAATTCAATGTAATTCTTGTATCAAAGGAAAATTGTAATGTAATATTATTTCAATGATGTAATAGTTAGGTTTGAATTGGATCTTGTTAAAAGATTTATCATGGATGTAATTATGCGATGTTGTCATACTCGCATCATGGCTATCAGTTGTATCTCTGTATATGGTTTTTAGAAATTAAAGGGTTATGTTGTTTTCATTATCTTTATGTTGTGTTGTGGTTGCAATGTAACCTCGCGTGCCCCAGAGAACCAAGTGTATTAATGCTATGTGATATGCTATGTGTTATGATTTAATGTTATTGCATGTTTACTTTTATTATTAAAAAAAAAAAATTATTCGTTTTATGTGTGTGTTCTCTGCAGAGGTTTACAGCGAGTTAAACCTAATCTCAATAATTTTTTTTAAATATATCCAATACTCTATTCCGAGGTAAAATAAAGTCAAACCTGAATCACCAATTTAATATTTCTTTCTCTTTCACTCTAATCCCTAATTGGTGGATGCAAAAAGAACATAGGCAGACCCTCCAATCCCATAAACTCTTTCAATGCATTTATTTTTTAATGTGTCGTCAACGCGGTTATTACCACTTGAGGCAAAGGTCTAAGGCCCAAAGCCCTGCTATACTTTTTGTCGTGCAAAAATAGAAAAAACTTGGAACTCTGGGCTTGGGTAGAAATACGTACGGATTGAGTGTCAGAAGCGGAATATACGGTTTCGTATATTTACGTTTCGATATCATTTTTTTTTTCCTTACGCTCTGCCAGCTAAGCAAATTTTTCATGGCGCTGGTGAGGCCACGTATGTGGAGAGCAGAGTGCAGGCGGATAGAAAAGCTGAGGAGGGGGAAATAGACAAGAAAAGAAAATTAGCAATAACAGAAATTAGCTGGGAAACAAACATCACAGCCACTTCTTCACTCCACTTCTATCTAGTTTTTGTCCCAGGGATTTAGAGGTGAATTTGGGGGCGCTGTTTTGTCAGCAGCCGCTACAGTTTCTGCACCTCGTACAAACATGTGGCTGCTGCAGATAACATAGATTTATTATTTTATTACTATTTCAATGTCCGACCTGGACCTCTGGCTTCAATTCATGAGGTCAGTTTCGCTTCGTACACTAGCGCTGTTTATTTTTTCTTTCAGATTTATGTTAAAATGGAAAAAAGTTCATCCTTATAGGCCTAAACAAATAACTCGTTATCCGCCACATCAATGGAATGATTTTACAGGCAGTTTCTATCTGGAATCTTTAAAATACAAATGCCAGAGTTGTTTGATTAATTTATGGCAGGGTAGGCCAATGAAGGCAAGCTCGTAGTCCAAACTTCCAATCGGATCACTTTCAGGTCGTTTCTTTTATTCAAGGAATTTGTTTTAGTACTTATAGTTTTTTTTTTTTTTTTTCAACTCAAAATTTGCCTTTATTAAACAATTTTTTTTGGATTGAGTGTGTCTTATCCCTTTACTGTTGAGAAGATAGGATTGAAAATCAATGCTCTGCGTTCTGGGGTGCTCCAGCACGTGGCGTTGTGCCTTGTTTTCTGTCAAGAGATCTTCATCATATTCTGGTCTTTATCTTCTCTTCCTACAGTTCTTCTCTGGGTTTATGACGGTGATCATATAAATTATTGAGTTTGTGAAGATCTAAATTTTTCGTTGTCAAGAATATTTAAGAGATTTACATTTTAATACAAAGTTTATGTGTACGGAGTATTTAAAATTTCAAACTCGGGTAATGTTAATTAGCTTCACTTTAATCCTGGGACTTTCGCCCCTCAATGATGTTATTGCTGTTGTAGTGTTTGAATTGGGTTTGGCTTTTGTTTTGAATGATAGCTGGTGTGTTTAAAGGGGTTGGGTATTTTTTATGAGCAAACGGAAAGTAGGAGGGGTGTTATGTTGAAAGCCTTATGATTCTCACGAGAGATTTCTCTCGTATTTTGGTTTTTGGGTTGGGACTTGAATTTTGGGAGATTTCAGTTATCTTTTGGCTTAATAAATATCATTTTTTGGAATCAAGTCGGTCTTAGTATCAGGCCAATTTTCATGACCATCAGTAGTGGTTGGCAATAACCTATCTCTACGAGCTTGAATGCAGAGCAAATGATACTTATTGCATGGGGTGATGGTTGCAGGAATGAAGCAGCGGGTATGAAATTACCCAAGTGAACCATTGCATTGTGCTATTACTCATTGTAGCTTGGAATTGTACTTGATAGCTGGGACTTCCCGACTTCCTCAGAGGTCACCTATCCCATTTATAGATCAACTTAACCATGGGCGGTTTGCATAGGGTCTTCTTTGGTGTTTGAGAAGTTTATACACATCTGGGAGGAATATATCAAGATTGTGAATGAACATGCTTGTGGGACAAAGTTTTGGTGGATCAGTTTTTTAGATGAATTGGAGGAATGTGGATGTGTCACTGCAGTTTCTTTTCCGCTTCAGAAGCAAAATAAGGCGTATAAGGGAAAATAGAGGGTTTTTATAAAATGGAGACATAAAAGGGCTTTGTGTGAGGCAAAACTTTTAATTGGAACATTAGGGACACCCAGAGCGCTTTAAGTTTTTAATCCTTAGTTTTATGGTTCATTTCTGGATGTTGTTTTTGGCAGAAGTTGCAATGTGGAACTGGTTTTTGACTCCTGAGAAGTGTTTCATAGAAATAGAAATTAGTATAGGTCATAAATTAGTAACCGTAAGGTGGAACACCAACCTGAATTATTGTAGACAAGGCCCTTCATAACTCTTAGGATTCGAAATTCTGGGATGGACGGCTCCCAAGAGTTGAATAGGGAGCGATTTGGGCAGAGAGAATTTTATATTTCTGGAGAATCCAGTATCAACAATGATATGTCAAAAGATGCTTCTAACACTGGCTGTAGTCAGGACGAACAAGAAGAGAAATGTGCAGGAAGCCCTTCTGGCAACCCTGACAATGAGCAACATCTATGTGCTTTTCGGACCCCAACCACTGTGCAACCCTGTATGGATGATTTGGAAGAGGAGGATATTAGCCTTAGAGAATGGTTAAATATGCCTAATAGAACTGTAAATAGATTGGAATGCTTGCACATATTTAAGCAAATTCTGGAGATTGTAAGTCTTGCACATTCGGAAGGAGTAGTGTTGCAAAATATTCGGCCGTCCTGTTTCATGCTATCCTCATTTAATCGAGTTTCATTTATAGAATCTGCTTCTTGTACAAGCTCAGGTTCTGATTCTTCAGATGACTCGACTGGAAGGTTGCCTCGAACTCTTCCAGGTCAGGCAGCAAACTATAATATGAGGCAACATGATAATAACATGGGGCATATTTCAAGAGCAGGGCGAGAAGTTGATCAAACTGCTTCAGTTCACATGGCAAGCAGTCAAACCCATGCAAGAAACATTTCAACAAGGGCAGCTGGATTTCAGGAGCAATCATTTAGAGATGCTAATACAGATGTTTCCAGAGTGTCTGGAAGGTTAATCTCTGCAGATAATTGCAGCAAAAGCTTAGATGTTGTTGGTGGAATGCATGCTATTCCACACGTAATGGATTCAGATGCAGGGGAAGGGACTAATCAAGAAAACATGGACACCATGAATGAAGATGAGAATGTTGAAGATAGGAGCAACCGCTTCCCATTGAAGCAAATATTGCTTATGGAACTGAAATGGTACACCACTCCAGAGGAGCTATCCGGGGGATCAATCTCATTCTCTTCGGACATTTATTGTTTAGGTGTTCTCTTTTCTGAGGTATGAGACTGACAAAACTAAATCTAATAATTCACAGCAGCATCAATTTGTTTTTTAATGAATATAAATGTTATTGTTTATAAAATGCTAATAGCATTTTCAAATATGAAAAGTTTACTCTGAAACCTGATTAGCCCTACCCAAATTTAATTTGTTTTTGTTACAGTTATTCTGCACTTTTAGCTCAGAAGCAGAGCAGCAGGCAATTATGTCAAATCTTCGGCATCGTGTCCTTCCTCCTCAGATGTTATGCAAGTGGCCTAAAGAAGCTTTATTTTGTGTGTGGTTGCTTCATCCTGTCGCAGCTTCTCGTCCAAAATTAAGGTTAGTAAACAACAATTTAGAACCTTACTGTTTTAAGAAATTATCTTGTAGATGGATTAGATCTACGATTCTTAGATGGATTTAGTTTGGATCAAGAAATGTGAAAACAATCCACTGGGTGATTTGTTTTCATCTGATGAATGCCTAAATACGTATGAATTTTACAAGGTTGAATACTTGTTCTTGTAGAAACATTTCATGTGTGCTAGAAGAGACAGATTGATTCATGGTTACATATCCTTTAGTAAAACAACAATGTCAACTGATGGGCACTCAATAAGACGTCCCCAACACGCAATGATTAATGAAATTGGAGTTCAAGACTTCAGAGTTGCACGTATCATGGCAATCCACTCCTAGGTGAAACATCGGTTTTGTTTTTTGTTTAAATTATGGCTGACTTACGGATTTAAGCTCCTAAATCTAGAGAGTTGATATCTCCCCATATTACATCCATTCTGACTACAATATGAGTAGTTATATTTTCCTTGAAGTTCAGAAATTTTCCAGGTACATCTTAAAAGGCATCTCCTTGAATTGAAGCTTGCGTACCTGTCTTCAAAGGTAATAAATTCTGGACAGCAGTTAAAATTTCCTTGACATGTCAATACACTACCCATCTCCCAAAGAGAGGATCCAGAAACAAGGACAGTTTATTCTAAATTGATCTATTCTGGAAACAACCAAGAAACCTGATGATGCTAGAAGACATTTTGCACTATATTATTATTTTGACATCGTTATACAATGCCAAAGTTATTTGTCAGCTGAGAAATACTCTATCTGGCATGATAAACATATTTTAATGAATGAGGCAAGAACTCATAATGTAGAAGACACTTGATTTTCAGATGACCTGACATTTCACCTCTCGGTATATGTTTCTTGCTGTCCCCATTTCCTATTAAATCATGAAGAAATAAAAGGGATTGGCCTAATTTTCCCATGAATAGGCTTGCCATTACTCCATTTCTACTCTTATACAAGTATGCTCTTGTGCATCTAATTATATTTTAGCAAGCTGATCAGTTAAATCATTTTGCCAGCTGAAGGAAGCTTTTCTAAATCCATAAGTATAAATGCTCGATGTGTACAACCCACCAATCTAGCAAAGTATTTGTTCTTTATTGTGTAGTCATCTCCAAGAGTAAAAGCCCCTTCTAGCCAGCCCTGCTTGGTCTTGTGGATGTCATTAAAAGCTTTCATCTTCATTTTCATTCATTTCATCTCAAACTATAGATGCCCCCCCAACTGTCACTGAAGAGAGAGGAAAAGTCCATATAGAATGATCAACCAAAACGCACTGAGGTTGGGGGTCTTTACAATCCTAATGCATTTTCTTCTTACATAATCATCCACATGTGGCATATTCTTTGAAATTGCATAGCTGGTAATCCTGAAAGAGAGGGCCTTGCACATTGCACGGACCAAAAGGGCTTTTGATACCATTAATATGAAAAACTATTTGAATCTGACGTTGAATGAACAGCAGGAAAGGGAATTAGCATAGACTAATCAATCCTTCAGAGGGAAATTTTAGCTAAAAACGGTTCTGGAAGTCTTTATGTCATGGGTTTTATCTGAGATGTTTTCCCCCTTCAAAACTTCATTTGCTATAATTCAATTAGAAGCTATGCTTTCACTTCAAGTAATAAATATATAGCTTAATGGAAGTATTCCATTCTTAATATGTTTAGTCTTGCCACCATTCTTAATATGTTCAGTCTTGCCATAAATTCTAGTTCTCTCGGTTCTATACTGTTCAAAGGTTTTGAGCCAATTTTCCAGTTTGCTAGGTTTCATCTGTTTGTCTAGGTCGAAGAGGTCACTTCCCAATTCTCTTAATTCCTAGCTAAGCTTCTCTTAAGCTATCATTTCTCTTGCCAGTTACCTGTCGCCTAGATAACCATTTAGCTTGATCCTTGTAAAACAAACTGTAATATGCTAAATTGTTGCTTCCTTTCGTAAGATCCATCTGGCTATAACAGCTCTAGGGATTAAGTCTCATAATCTAGTAATCTTCTTCATACAACCGTCCATAATCAATTTGAAATGCCTAGGGCTCAAAATGAGAAGAGTGAATTTCACAACTTTTTGCCGTTGGACTCTCCCCCTTATTCAAAAACCAAAATGAAGGATTTAAAACTTTAACCAAGGGGTGACACCACAAACCACACGTTTATTCCCAACCTCATGTTTAGTTGGACAAAAATCTATCCGAGTACTACTCGTGTGCTACTGCTTACCATGGGAACCTGGTAATGTTTATATCCTTAAGGCAAAGGACGTTAGGGCAAGCATTTTGGATGGTTCATTCAATTGTGGTCATCTTCTTACACAGAATCTTGAAATCACTTGATGATATGTTGATGTTTACTGAAATTTTCATGAAGTACCTGGTAAACAACTAAATAGGCATTGCTTTGCTGACCACCTGGTTTACATGTGGATGAAAGAAGGATGTGTAACATAAAAACAATGTTTCTGACAATGATCGTGTGGCTGACAACTAGGTGTGTTGTCACCGCTTTGTTTACTTTGTCTAAATTTATCATGTTGATCTACCTTGGAAGCCTCAGCCTTCTACATGCGTTACTTTTAATTCCCGGGACTGCACTACGAGTATTTGAGGAGTTTTAAATTCATTATTCACAGCTTTTTGGCATTTTGCTGATTGGATTGTTTTCTTAGGCATTTTGAGAATTCTGTGGGCTTCCTTTGGCTGGTTTCATTTTCTTTTCTTTAGTTATCCACCCTGCTAACTCTATCCTCGTCACTAGACGCCCCTCCTTTTGGTCTCACCATGGAATTAGCTTTGGCTTTTTTTAACATTATTTTTTTCCTTGGGATAATCCTGGATAAGATGGCTGGTGAATAATCATCTCAAACAACAATCGGGTAGGTTCAATATTTACTACTTTCTAGATATGCACTTTCCTAGATAGATTCAACTGTATTTTAGCTTGGTAGCTGCCTAGACAAATTCGCTTAAGCACAAATGTGAGTGCCACGTCAATTTGAATGGACTCTTTTATCATTGTTCCGAGTAGGACTCCACTTCAGCTGAGACACTCAACTCTGTCCAAGCTATTAGAGGAAAGGCTGAGATTGGATATATGACAAGGAATACGACAATACCCAGAAGAGGGGGATAGAATCATTGTCCTGAACTATTCAGAATTTGAATTCACTATGAACTATGAAGTCGTCCCTTAATTACTAGATTGTCATTGTATTTTTAATGTCATTTTATAACTTTCATGTTTATCCATAGTTACGAGGAGACGGTGACTGTACTCCAGGTATGGGAGATGGGGACTGGTATGGGTATATACCATTTTAAAAAAAAGGGAGATGGATATTTAGAGACAACACATATTAAATTTATTTAAATATTCAAATTTAGAGAAAAATGCACCATGATTATACAACTTCAATAAATCTAATTTAAAATTAAATATTTACCTAAAAAATAAATGTCTAAGAAAAGCAATGATGAATTATATTGATATTTGCTTCTGTTCAAGGGTTAAGTGACACCAAATATAAAAATAGTAATATTGGTTTTAAGTCCACCGATTCCACTGAAGTAAAATGGTCAATTAAACTTTGATGGAGCAGCTGGGGTAACCTTGGTATAGCAGGTGGTGGATTTGCAATTCCTCGAGAGAATTTGATCTATGGTGGCTCCCTCTTTCTCAATATTCTCACATACTATGAAGTGGAATGGGAAGCTTTGATAGTAGCTGGTTTAGAAGTTGTGGTTTCCCTCAATCAAAACAAGCTGATAGTAGAAGGAAATTTTATGATTATTATTGATGCTATTAATGAGGGAAGGAGCCCAAGCTAGAAACTGAATTTTTTTAAGAAGTTCAAGTGCTAAAGTAAAAATTTGAAATGATCAGTTTCTCCCATTGCAAAAAGAAATTCAATATTGTTGCTGACTGTTTAGTCAATGAAGACATAAACCAGAGTCTGATAATGGCTATTTATAGCCATAGAGCAAGCACATGGAACAATTTAGAAACATTGCTCAACTTGAATCCCCTTAATAATGAGCAAGGGCATGTATATCTTCTTTTATTTTAATAGTCTCTTCTCTAGGCATCATTAGCATTGCCTTTTTGGTAGGTATAGTGACATGATTATCATTGAGTGGTAAGATTAGCGATGAGTTGATAGTCTTATGGTGGCTTAGTGATTGGGAATGGCACAATGAATTGAAGTCTAATAATGTGTTTGTGGTGTATGTTGGGTCCTAAAACTATTCCTCCAAAATCCTAAAGGTCAATGAACAAGAGTGGATAAGCTCTCTTGCACTCTCGGCTCAACTTAGATCCAAGAGGGTATTCTTAGAGGTGATCCTAAGTGGGACCGAAGGTGCAGAAAGGTAAAACAAGAAAATAGCTTTGTAGTTGTATCCAAGGCAAGTTCAACCCCAAAAGTTGTCATTGGGTTAAAGACTAGACAATTGCATAAATACCTCTTATACAACTGATAATAACATCCTTGTTGAATATGTAAGATGATGACACAAGGACATAATTCACAAAGTATTTTTGTTTGTAATGCTCACAAAAGTTTTTTTCCATTTTTTTGTAATTGAATCATGAATTGTAGAGATATAAAAATTAACTTGAAACTATTAGTTAATGATTTTGTTTGTTTAGAAGCATGATTGAATCATTTGTTTCTCGGGATTCGTGCCTATTCAAATGGGTAACAAAGTCACAATTTACTAGAGGGGAGAAACAATGAATGGAAACATAGAAGGATGATCTCAACATAAATGCATTAAAGAGTAGACATTAGTCATAAACCATAATCATCTAGAGTTATAATATACAAATCCATATGAAAAAAATAGATGATCACTACAAGGTTTACAGTGTTTTAAAAATGTTGTGAAATTAATCAAATATTCTTTACATTCATGTCAACAAGTGTGACAAGAGAGAAACTATACACATTGTTATAGATTTCCTTGAAGACATACATACAACCTTGGAGACATTCTATCCTAGATATCCACAATAGTCGTTGACCTTTAGATGCTTTAAAACCTAGTGTACTCTTGAAAATTTGGCATTCAATAGTTGAAACCCTAAAAAAATGTGTGGCACTCACAAAAGTCCACTAGAAACGCTAATAACAAACCCCATTCATGAATAATGAACTTCTAAATATAGAAAAATGGGGAAATGACCACTTAGAAAGCTTGCAATATTTGCAACATATTTCCCAATTCAAATCAACCAACTATCTTGATGGTAGACCATGTAATAGCTCAACAAACCAATAAAAAATAGGTCTCCAATAACTTCTGCAACATTATATCTCCTTCATTTGATCAAAAAGTATAGATTTTAAAGGACGCAATCCAAATCATGCCATAAAGGTAGATTTGGCAATTGTTGTAATAGTTGAACAAATGCATACATAGTCATGGCTATGAAAATGATTCATAGGAGGTCAAAATTATGGTTCTACTTGCACATTGGATACCATGGAGATACAAAAAATTAACATAGGCATTTACTGGTGAATAAGACAAGGGGTCGATAAAACTACAACCCTCAAGGGCCAATCAACTTGAAATTAGAAAAACTATAATAGTGATACGAAGTGCCAGAAACTTAAGGGGTTCAAGGTTTTAGCAAAAGACATAGTAGAAAAACCCTAAGGACCTCCCTAGAAAATTGAACATTCTAATAGCTCCAAAAATATAGATTGGATGTTATGCTTTTTAGCAAAGCTTAGGCTCTCAATGTAATGCCATGACAATGTGGTGGAGTGTTGAATTTTAATTGGTCATATATCTTGCAAGTTTCTCTAGATTCTTGGAAGTTTCTTTGGTCTCTTGCAAGTTATGGAGGATTAGGCATGAGAGGTTCGAGAGGTGTGTAGGTTCCACAAGGTAGATTATCTAATAGAATGGATCTACTATGTATCTTTTCATGCAAAGAATTGACAAAACCTTAGCTTTGTAAAGGGCATTCTTGGTGAACCAACATTGATGACTAGCAAGCATTCTAAAGTTGCCCTCCATAGAGATTTCATTTCCAACTTGACATTCTACATTTCAAATGTAGCTATTTGGCTTTGGCTCATGCAACTTTTCTTGTTAGACCAATTCTTAGGCATATCTTTGTAGAATGCAAGGATGGAGGTAAGGTTGGAAGTGAAGGCTACCTTAGTAGAGGGAGAAGGTTTTGTGTTCACTTTAGCCTAGAATATCAACAATCTGTTAAAATTGTGGAACTATAGAGAGAAGTTAGTGTTCTTCATTCTTTTTTGTGGAGAAGTAGGTAAATTATTAGATGAGTTACGTGTTCATTACCACTATGTGTGGCTCAAAGTTAGTAGTGATTTTACCATTTTGGTTTTTGTGGCCCTATGATACATCAATTTCATCAGCGTCAAGGGTTTTGCTATGTTGTTTGTTTTCCATCTCTTGCAAGTCATCTTAGAGGTTGGCAAGTGAATGAAGTGGAGCTCTAGGTGGAAGAGGTAGTTGATATCAATCATATTTCTCCTGTTGAAAGGGAGTATTTTTAGATTTAGTTGAAGGTTTTGTTTGTTTTTGTTTTGCTATTAGTCTAGCTTCTATTCTTGTCTTTAGCTTTTTTGGTTGAGGGTTTTTTTTGGTTATACCTCTTAAATGATTTTCAGCTTTGTTGTAGTCCCTAAATAGTATAGTTTTAGGGGTTTGTTTTCTGACCCTATTTGTTGGTCACATGATGTCATTGTATCTTTTTGGTATTAACTCATCAAGGTTTATCCAAGGCATCGATACATATACATCTTTATTTCAAGGGCACACCCTCTATAGATCCCTCACTATTATATCTATAAAAATATTGATATTTGATAATCATTATCAAGTGATATAAATAGTTAAAATTTATACCATGATAACCTATAGGTGAAAATGGGAACTAGGACAGGAATGCCATTAGTAAAAATGGTAAGGGGGTTATTTAGAGATGATTTTTTAATCAATTGATAAAACTTTAGTGCACTTAGACATTTTAATACTTTTAATAGTTTCTCTTCTTTGTAACACCCTACATATAGTTTGACCATATTCTTTTAATTTGTTGTACATGGGTAGTGGGATTGGCATGACTTTAGTTTGCAAGAGATTGATCGTTGTAATAGTGCTTGCAAGTACAAAATCCATGGGGTTGGTGGCACATTAATGATGCATGATTGTTGTGTGGATCTTTCAACACTAGTTAATGAATACATTCAAAAGTATGTGTGAACATGTGTGATGAAAGGAAACTAGATAGATCCTATACTAATCCTAGAAGAGAACCAATACAAAATCATATTTACACAATATTGAGTAGAGAAACCCCACACAACACAAATTCTATATCAAGTATCCAATATATAGGCAAAGGCAATCTAGAAAACTATTGTTGGTTTCCATTATCATGTGTCAAACCAAAGGATAAAAATTGGGTGCCCAAAATTTGACTCCTAAATTCCAATTTCCTCCCCTAAGGAGTCTATCCACCAAACTTGTGTGCTCCAATTTGATCTATTTAAAACCTTGTACAAGATGCTCTTCCACATGCCATAAATAACAATTTAAGATGCTCCACTTAATCCATTATGTAACCCCCCCTCAAGTACATGTTTTTTACATGCTCTTACACGTGTCATAGATTCTCATATGCATCTTACAATGGCATAGATAGTGTTAAACATCGTATATGACATCAATGCTCTCTTACACATGTTATAGTAGAAATGCCAAGTGGCATAGTGTGTAATCCTAAGAATCTTGAGATTCCTTCCAAGTGTGGCACCATATTCCATGAAGGACCAAATAGTATAACACTCTACAAATACTTAATAATTATAATGTTACATGGATTTGCGAGGTATACAACATTCTCTCAATTGTATACATTCAAAAGAATAGAAGGGGTTCCAAAAAAATGAACTAATTGCTATTGCTCATAGCCATCTTGAACCATTTGTGCCACAACCTACCATTTCTAATCTAACTCACAACATCACTATCCAAGTTAAAACCATAACCACTTGTATGCCTTCAACTATTGACACCTCTTGACTTGAATGCAACCTTAGTCTCTTACACTATTGCAACTTAGTCGCTCTTATTCCTTTTAGTAACACCATGTTTGCACTCACCTTCACTCAACATGTGTGACTTTATCCTTGCATATCTTCACATAGTTCTTGTGCAACATCTCAAAGGACTATTTGCAAGCATATTTAGGGCTTGCACATGGATTCACATGCCAATGTAACATATGAGCATGATATGTAGGACTTTCACATCCACACAAAGTGCGACCATATGTGTCAACACATGGCTATGCCTGCACTACATAGTCATGCCAAATAACTGATACCATATGATTTTTCTAGTTATCATCACCTTGTCCACATGATATAATGGACCATACATTTGTGACCCTTGTCAACGTATTGTGAAGGCTTAGCTAACGATTCACTTGTACAAATACTTGCACTATACTATTATGCCCCTACCCCTACAGTGTGTATAGTGTTATGAGTAGTCATCTTGTGGCTACCTTAACTCTTAATTAAGTCATATTATCATTATTATATTTTTATTTAGTTATTTAGGTCAGCCTAAGGCTTATATAGGGATATCTAGGTCGGACTAGGTGATATCCTAGGCATAAGTATGGTATATATATGAGGTATAGGTATTCTATTATCATCATGTTGAGTAGTGTGTTCTTATTGAAGACTATTGGAGGTATCCCCCTCAAATTGGATTAAGAGGTTGCCCCCTTGAAGTGGCATATTAGTATCAATTATTCTCAGCACATTTCATATTATATCTTCTTTTGTGCGAGTTATTTCATAAGATATACAAGGTATATGCAAAGAAGAACCAACCAATGTCTATTTTGCATACATATTATTTTACATAACTTCTCCTAGCTGAATATAATAGTTTACATTCAAAGTCTTACACACCTTTGAATGTGTATTTGTAATTTTAGCTTAGGGTTTCAAGTTACATATTTTATAAACTTGTAGATAATCAAAGAATTTGTAGGTTTGCCAACCAATCCATCTGAGAATTGGATCATAGGTATTGATGCTTAATTTTATTCTCATTCATTTCTAGACATTGTCATAACACGTGTAGAATGATTGCACACCTAGTTCAATAGTTGAGCATTCATGTGAACATTGATAATAGAGTATAAAGGCAAATGAATATACACCTAGGGTTTCAACATACATTCAACACTTGATCAATGTGGCCTTAGGAATGCAATGCTAGTAAATCTTTAGATAGTTTTGTGACTTCATGACAACTTGGACTAGTGTCATCACATCTAGAGCAACAAGCCTCAATATATCATTAAAATCCATTTTGACTGAAAGTCAATCTTGATATTTTGGTGTTTGAAGGAAGGACCATGCCATCACATTGATTTACTAGATTTGACAGCTCAAAGTATACATTTTGTCAACAAATTGACTACTGTTGAGAAAATCTTCTTTGTAGTGCTAAACATGTCTATTGTAGTGCATCATTGGTGACAAGCACTCAAGCACAATGCAATAGAGAATATCAACCAATTCAAACCTAGAACACCTTTGTTAGTGCTCTTCAAGAGGTATATTACTTCCTTCTAAAGACATTATGAAGATGAACATATGCAATTTCAGAAATTAGGTCAATATAGAGATTAAATTGTGGAATCTTACTCCAATGATTTCCATGACTATTTTGTGCACCTATACGAGGATACTCTTAAGCATCTCAATATGCTTAAGTGCATCAACAAATTGTTGCCTTTGATCCATGTTAAAATAAAATTCCTTACATTCGACACTTTGGGCTAGGAATTTTGGCATGCATCCAAAGGAGAAGGAATGTGAAGATATGTAGTGACAACACCTATCTCCACACAAGAGAAAGCTCATGTCGGAGAATACCTTTAGGCCTTTTGTATCATGCTGAAACTTTAGGCTCCACACAAGAGAAAGCTCATGTCGGAGAATAACTTTAGGCCTTTTGTATCATGCTGAAACTTGCTCTTGTATTAGCCATAGAATTTTTTCTGACCACCTATGACAATCCATAAGCTTCCTAATACATCTAAGCTAGACGAGAATAAAGTGAACAAACCACAAGATGAACAATGGTGTAATTTCCATTACTCTAGCTCTCATAGCAATGTTGATGATTACACACAACAAACTCTTGTCATGTAAGCAATCTTGGATCTTGATGAGATAGAGGATATCCATAAAGAGGCACAATGCCTCAAGGTGACCATGCCAATAGACTCTCCAAGAGAGCATGAGTGACTTTGCCACATGAAGTGTTAGGTCATTGGATAACCTATGCATGCCATCATTGTCATGCCCTCATCCACATTTAAACATTCCCAACTAAACAAAATACCCATCAATCCCAATATATCTTAAAAAGACAACTAATATCATATAAGTCTTTGTAGATAATACTTAAGGCAAAGGTGATGCTAGTTTCATACTAGCGATTGGGAATAAAGAAGAATTGCATTAAAATTAAACTGTAAGTTATCAAAGGGCAACAATTGTATAAGAAAGGTTATGATTCCTTCAAAGGGCAATAGTTGTATGTGAAAGGTTGTGACTCCCTCAATAATAAGGTATTGAGGGAGATCATTTCATTGTGGAGAGGAGATCAATTGTGAATAAATATTATGACATATTCCAAGTGAATCTTACAACCAAAGAGGATGAATACCCTCCGAGGAAAAATAAGAGATTTAAGGATGAAA
>VDFB02159815.1:0-20105 GCA_007258455.2 Sequoia sempervirens
TAATCTACAATAGAACTTGAGAAGAGCACTTGAAACACCTCGATAAGGTGTTGAGTATCACAAAGGCTTACTCATTGTATGCAAAGGAATTTAAGTGTGAGTTCAGAATGGTGGATATTCTCTACTTGGGTCATGTAATCAGTGCTAAGGGGGTTCAAGTTCACTAGGAGAAGATATAGGCAATTATTGATTGGCCACCACCAAGGATATTGACATAGCTGCGGGAGTTCTTTGGACTATGCAACTACTATAAGACATTTGTAAAAGGGATTTCATAGCTATGTGCAACCCTAATAGACCTTACCAAGAAGGGGGATTTTGGATGGTTGGATGAGGCCCAACAAGCATTTGACAGGCTCAAGGAGGTGACAAGTTCTTGTCCCATGTTGGCATTACTAAATTTCACTTAGCCTTTCATTCTTGAGTGTGACACATAAGGGGAGGGAATTGGAGCAATCTTGATGCCAAACAAGCACCCCATTGCATATGAGAGCTAGAAACTTAGGGGTAATGCGAGACTCTATTCCATCTATGACAAGGAGATGCTCACCATAATGCTTGCATTGGTGAAGTTTAGACAATATCTAGTAGGTAGAAGATTTATGGTCAAGATTGACTATAATAGCTTGAGGCATTTTTTGGAGCAGAAAATTTGAATGAAAGACAACAAAAGTGGGTCAGAAAGGTAAAAACTTGTGATTTTGACATAGAATATATCAAGGGGAGAAGAATGTAGTTGTTGATGCTCTCTTCGGGAAGCCCCCTGTTTGCTCTCTAGCAAAAATCTTAACTGATTGGAAGACTCACCTTTTGGTAGTGTATTCCAAAAGAACAAATGCATGTGAAATCTTGGATGGGAAAAGATAGGATGATAGATATAGAGTAGTAGATGATATCATTTACTACAAGGGAAACATTTACTTGGTTCCTAAGTCAAAGCTTAAGGAGAAAATCTTGAGAGTCATCAATGATACACAATTGGTTGGATATTTTGGATACTTTAAGACTTATAGGAAGATCAGGGAAAGGTTTTCATGGAAAGGCCTTAAGGAGGATGTCTTGCGACACGTGAGAGAGTGTATGACTTGTCAACGGAACAAGTTAGAGCACACTTTTCTAGTCAGATTACTTCAGCCATTGCCCATTCTAGAGCAAAAATGAGAAAGTGTCTAGGCATTTCATTACTAGTCTATCAAAGGTATAGGGAAAAAATTACACCTTTGTAGTTGGTGATCGGTCGATCAAGATTGCTCATTTCTTCACCATTTCTATGGAGTATAAGACACCTCAAATAACATAGTTATTTTTTAGAGAGGTGTTTAGGCTACATGCATTACCGAAGAATATAGTTAGCGACATGGATAGTAGGTTCATCAATGCTTTTTAGAAGGAGCTATTCAGGTTAGTTGGCATTAAGTTGATTCCCAATACGAGTTATCACCCTGAGACAGATGGTCAGACAAAGACATGAACAAATGGGTTGATGGATACTTGTATAACTAAAAGTTAGGATAATAGAGGGCTTTGGATTAGGTGGTTGCATTTGGGTGAACACTATTATAGCATCACCTATCATATGTCAATTAGGATGACCCCTTTTCAAGCATTATATGGTTATGACACTTCATCATTATTGGACTTAGCATTTGATGATACCAGGGCTCCCAAAGCTAAGGATTGGATCCAAGAGAGTCAGGATTTCCTTAAGTTCCTCAAGGATAACCTTTAGGGTGCCTAGAATCAACAAAAAAATTATGCAGACAAGCATAAGATAGATAGAAACTTTGAGTTGGGGGACTTGGTTTTTTTGTGCCTACAACCATACAAACAATTGATCTTCCTTGAAGAAAAGTGGTGTAGAGAAGCTAAAACCTCGCTTCTATGGTCCTTATAAGGTTGCTTGTAGAGTGGAAAAAATGGTGTGTGAGCTTGAGTTGCAAGAGAGGAGTATGATCCACAATGTGTTTCATGTATCATGCCTTAAAACGGCACTGGGCAACACCTTACATCTTCACCAAAGATTCCACCCTTGGATGAGGAGGGAAGATTGGTTCTGGTTCTAGAGGAGATTGTGGATGCCTAAGAAAGGAGGTTGAGGTGTAGAGTAGTTAAGGAGTACTTGATCAGATGGAGGGATTTAGTAGAAGATGATGCAACATGGGAATGGGAGCATATTCTTCAACATCCTAATTTGCAATTGCTTGGAGGAATGTAATGTACACTTCTGATGCCTAAACAAGAGTTATTAATTAGCATATTTTATTCTTGTAGGCTAATGTTGGAGTTAATATAATCTTTTCATATCATTATTTAATATTGTTCGTTTCAACATATTTTATGGGTAATGGGTAAGAGCAAGAAGATAAGTCCATGAAATGTGGAAGTTTTTTCCTTAGGCAAAAAAAGGAAATCGACTTGCAAAAAATGGGATCTCGCTTTTTAATAAACAAGATCCCGTTTAGGTTTGGGATCCTGAGCCTAAAATAAAAAAACGAGATCTTCAAAATGGGACCCCGTTTTGTAAAAGCATAATTTTTATTTTTTTTATGAAACGGGATCTCATTTTAGAACGAGATCCTAGTTTTTAAAATATGAATTTTTGGTCGGGTTTGTGCGCTTTTTTTTGGTTTGAGAAAAGGTTTGGGGATCTGAACCTAGGCCCTAGACTTGGTTTGAGCTGAAAGTTGAAGGTCTTAGCAATGTCACAAGAAAATAGTGACTTTAGGCATATGTCTGAAGACATTTTTTGTAGAATTTTTTGATGAAATTAAAACCCATTATAGATGAGATAGTGCAAATCTCAAATATGTAATTTTTTTTACAATTGGATTTTTATTTTTTATTGTTCATTTGATTTCTAATGAAACAGGTCCATAAGCTTGAATTATTAGGGTTTTTTAGTATTTTAATAACTTTTTATTAAAATATTTTTTTGAAAAAGAAATTTTACGAAAGCATACTTTAGACAATTCTTTTCAATTTGAAAAAAATAAAAAAATGATAAGTTTAGGTCATCTTATGCGTTATGTACACGACGATTTTTCAAAACACCAAATATGGCCAATAAAAAATTAACAAAAAAATTCAATAAAAAATTTCAAAAAAATATGGAAAGTGTGGTTCAGTGAGTTACAAATAAAAAAAAGAAAGGAATTTAAAAGTTAGGTTGGAGTTGGATACACAAGTTAAAAAGAAAGCTCATTTGGGTATGGTGGATATTATTCTATTATGCGATTTTAGAGATCTTTTCGATGTTTGAAACCTTAAGCTGAAAACCCTATGGGTAATTGGATTCATTGGTGCAACTATTCTACCTTGTTTGATGGAGAGATTACTCAAATATCTCACATTGCATCTACAAATAGAATATACGAAATTTGCAGTCTCTTTCAAATACAAAGTTTAGAGTGAAAGGTTTCAACAAGTACGAGAGTTTGAAAGTAATATTATTTTCTACTATTCGGCTGTATAGTTCTACAGTTCAATTTAAGAGAAAAGATTATTATTGAGGAAATATTTATTATAGTGGACACAACCACTCATTTTCCCTAAGTGCTACATTATCCCATTGAAATCCTGACATATAAAAACTATATTCCTACTAGCCACATTTACCTTTCCATGCGTTGTACTTTGCAGATGAAAATGTGCCCTCTATGTCTACTGTATTACTCAAGTGAAGTCACAACATACAATGAAGAATAACTAACAATTTTATAATGTTGCATACAGTTTGTTTGGTGCCTAGTGTGGTGATATGGGTGTAGGAGACTAGGGAATTCAACATTGAATTTTCCAAGTAGGATGCAATTCTAGAAGCGTTGAGGCTTTAAACTACAAGAAATCCCTATGATTAGCTCCCTTTTTTTCTTCCACCCACTGTTGTAATATATTTTCTCCAATTTTTTGAAAAATTTGACACTATTTATCGAGATGGTATTATTTTTGGCATTTATTGCGATGATCAAAATAAGTAGGCATGAAATTAGGCACCAATAAATGCCTAAATTAACGCTTAGATTGGCACCAAGTTTTGCGTTGAGTTTAGCGCCTAGTGTAGATCCTAGTTTAGTGCCTAATTTTTTTAGAATTTTTTTTCTGGAATTAGTGCCTACTTTAGAGCCTGATTTAGTGCCTAATTGTTCTAATCTAGCAAGGATTAGGGGTGTTAGAACAAAAAATCCTTCCCCAATATTCATTGGCCTTCAATTGCTTGCCTACATTTCACCTGCATGAAAAGATCCCTCAACCCTCAACCCACAACCCTAATCCCTCAACCCTCAACCTTAGACCCTAAACCCTCAACCCCTATACCCTCTACCCTATACATTGGACCCTCAACCCTAATCCTTCAACTATATACCCTCAAACCTATACCCTAAATGTCGTACCCTCAACCCTTAACCATCAACCCTAAACTATTAAACCCTAAACCATTCAACCTTCTACCCTCTACCCTCAAACCTAATCCCTCAACCCTAGTATACCCTCAACCCTATACCATCAACCCTATACAGTCTTCAACCCTAATCAATTGCCTATTAGCAAGCACATCCACCAAGATGTTAGCTTCCTTATAGCAATTCATAATTTCAAAGGAAGAAAACTTATGAAGAAGAGACAATATATGTCCCAACAAATAATTCGAGTGCTATTTTTCAGAAGTCTTACTTGATAGGGAATTAACCATTGTTGACGAATCACCTCAATGAGGATATGGAAATTTTTTATTCTTCAAAGGCATGTCTATTGTAAATATACTTCTATTGTGGCACTAAACTAACAATGCCAAAATTTCTAGGTGGGTAGGTTACTACTATTGGATGTGTCTTTTCATTGCCCAGGTGTCTTAATCCTTCCAAGCTACATCATACTAACAATGTCCCTTAAGAGAGATAAGACCAAAAAAATTCTGAAGTGATATTTTTGAATTTCTAGCCTCACATAGGCTCCCTTATCATTGTACATGTGTATACAAGCATTATTCAAACACTAAAATAGTCAAAGGAATTTACTAGCTATAAGATGGATATACATTGAAATAGTAAATAGTTAAATTCAAAGAAAAAGAGAGATGAATCCTTAAATTTATAGGTGCTATCAAAGAATCATATATATTTTTATCACTATCAACAATAAAAATAATATTAAGTTTGTAGTTAGTGTTGAAACCATTTTAAAAATTTATTGTCACTCCTAACAAGTAATATTAAGCCTTATTACTCAAACCACTCAAATAATTTAAACCATTTAAGCCTTGAATACATGCAATATATATAGATCTTAATAAGGCCATGAAGGTATACATAATGTCTTGAAAATGTCATATAGTGTTATAAGGTCTACAATGTCATATATGCATTTGATGAATGTCTAAATAAATTCATATAGGAATAAAATTGTACACATTGTTAAAATATAAATATATATATATATATATATATATATATATATATATATATATATATATATATATATATATATATATATATATATATAAGGCCATAAAGGTATACATAAATATATGTAATTATGGAGTGTCATTAAATGATCAATGACTTTTTCTTTGTTAAGAATATGGAGAATCAATATCATAATTGGTAGCTCTCCTTTTCCAATTAATAGACTTCCTAGGCTCAATATTTTTTTTAACTTCACCTATTAATGCAATTAAACCATATATACAATAGTATAGAAATCTTGAATAAAATGAAATAAGTAAATAATCACTTGCCATAAATTAATGATCCTCTACTTCTCCTCATTTACCTAGATGGGCTAGGTTCACAAAGTGGAGTTGCCTCCTCTTATGGAAAGAATGAAGAAACAAATCAAACTAAAAATAAATATCTTTTATTTACACTAAGTGGTGTTACATAAAATAAAAATTACATAATGTTATTTATATTACTAGCTCATACCTATGTGAGAGCCTTAGGAGATAAAATTTCCATAGCAATTCCGATATCCTAGAAGAGTATGTGTTGATGTCATTAACTAAAAATAGGAACAACATTATTTGACCAAAATATTCATAACATTATTTACATACATAATAATTAAAATTAATAAAAATTATCCTTTAATGAAATTTTATAACTAAGTAAGTACTAGTAATGTTTCATAGTATTAAAGGCCCAACATCCACTTCTTCATCATGAAATTATCATTTTAAGATTAACATTGATAAATGATACAAATTTACATATAGTAATTTTTCCATTTTATTACAAATTACATACATCTTGACTTGACATGCCTAGATAAGCAATATATGATGAAGAGTTGGCATATGTAGGATGCATAATTTGACGTTATACTTTTATAATACATATAATTTTTTATGTTATTTTTGTTTATAATTGATTAATATAGTTGATTATAAATTTCAATAGGAAATATACTAAATTGCATAAAATTATTGAAAACTACCTATTTTTTAATACTAAAATTTGCATCCAGTAACTCATTTGTCAAGACCATACTATCCAATATATAAGAATGATGCACTCCACGTTGTATGGCATAATCCTTAGACTATGGCGCATCTTCTTCAACATATGTACATATTTTATGACCATGTATATTTTTTTCTACATATTTCATCATAAAATTATTAGACCCATTATCACATATAGACCCACAAGAATGGTGAATGTGTCATGAATCCATAATGGAATTCCTAATTCAATAATTATTTTATGATGCAATTATGACATGTGGAATTAATATGCCATTTTTATCCAATGAGCTCATCTTGGGATTTGGGTGTTTATTTTCTTACTAGGTTTTTGGGTGCCACTTTTTTTGGTGGTTTAGATCATGGTTTTGTAATCACTACGTATATTTATATGATGCTTGAGATTTAATTTTAAATAAATCAATTTCTAGGTAATGATATGCTACTAGAATCACTCCAAATCTTTGGTTGGTGATACTCCTATAAACAAATTTCCCTTCAAGTTTATTATAAGTATGTTTAGACTATTGAATAGTAAATTGGGCTCTTTTGAGTGTGATTTTTTCTCCTAAAAGGGTTTTTACCATGTACACTTGTGTTGTGTTATGTTTTTGTTTATGGTTTATATGTATTTCTCCTTTTTGTAAATTTAAATATATTAAAATTTTCACAATAATCTCCGCTAAGATTAGTTTATGAAGATTTTTTTTGTACCCTACTTTCTTTCATTTGGTAATATTCTTATCAACTTAAATTATAGGTTTTAGGTAGAGAATTTTGTTTACTAATATTCATTTAAATGTGATATTTCATAGAAGGGTTTGATCTTATTAGGAAGAGATGACAATCACATCTAGGGTAGAAATGGAGAAGTTATTAGGCACAAAATTTAAGCTTTAGAAGCTTAAGATGGATTATATTATTGTGGATAGAGACATATGGGTTATAGTAGCTAGATAAAAACCTATTGGAATGTCATAATAAGGCAGAAAAAATGGAAAAAAAAGATAAAAGTCTCATTAGACTCTATTTGGCTAATTCAATATTGTTGAATGTACATGAAGAGACCATTATAACACTTATTTTAAAGAAATTGGGAGATACATATCAAGTTAAATCTATAGTTAATAAAATATTTCTAATAAACAAGTTATATACTATCAAAATGGAGAGTGGAAGTTCTATAGTTTAACACTTGAATTAATATTACTGAAGCATTTCAAAGTTTAGGCCATAAAAATCATCCTTTTTTAAACATGGATTGCAAATAATTCTGAAAATTTAGAAGTCTTTGCCATTAACATTATTGTCTGCTACAATGTCATCCAGAGTATCATTGTCAATGTTCATATGTTCTTTCAAGTATTTAATATTATCCTCATCCTCATCTTGACCTGCATCATCTTCATCATCATTGAAATTTGATTGTAGAGCATCTATATTGTTACCAGATGTATTTGGACCATCATTTTCTATACCATCCATGTTGTTGTCTTCCATAACATCATCTAACTTTGGACTGTTGTCTTCTTGTGCCTGAACATAACCATCTTCAACATCATCATGGATGTCAATTTCTTGAAATTTTTCTAATTCCTCTCTCTCATTTTGTTGGCCACCATTGTTTTGCTTAGTATCCACTAATGCATCATCAAATACATGCCTTAATCTTGGATCATAATGTATGACAAATATCCATTTTGGGTCCAAAATATCTTCAAAGAAAAATACCTGCACATGAACAACATACATTTATTAGACGCATGTTATAACAATCTTATTGATTAATAAACACATGTATATATTCGCAATAAACTATGAATTAATAGATTAATGATCACTATCGCTTCTTGTTTGAGTTAAAGAAATACCTGCTCACAATGAATTGGTAGAACATAAGGCTCGTTATCCTCTGGTAGGAAGCATGAGGAATCTATAGAAAACAATCCACTATGGGTATCATGTCTTCATGTCCTCTCAAATGCTTCATACCATCTACACTTAAAAATACAACATTTAAAAGAGTGGTAATGCAACTCAATAATTTCTTGTATTTTCCCAACATATTGTAGATTCCCTTCAATTATATTCTTATCTTTTGAGCTTAATCGACTGGATTGCTTGAAGTCAACCATGATGCCATAATCGAGGGATTGTCACTTAACATCTACACTTTCTACATGATAATGTCGACCATATGCCCACATTGCTAGATATTTCCTTGCCTGTGAAAGAGCATTTATTTTAGTGAAAAAAAATATAATGACGAATACTAAAATAGTTAATAGTGTCAAAACTGTAAGGAAACAACATTTTGTAAAATTCCATCTATACCTTTCTTTCACATCCTCTAGACATGTTGATTTCATCTTTTGTTATGTTTGAATCTATACCTGCATCTTCTATTTGATTTTGAATTTGTTCAGTAACCCATTCTAGTGAGCAATATTTGCCCCATTCCCCAAGTAAATCAGTGGGAAGTGGAGTATTCCTTGGGTTCGATCTCTTAAACTATCTCCTCACTTGTAACACTTATTCTCTCTTTATCATATAGGTCAGTCCATTTGTTCATAAAGTCCATGTGTTACAGAATGAACTTGTCGAGTATAACACTTTTGTCTACACCTATTACATGTCAACATGTTTATTTCAAACTTCAAATGTCATGCTGTTAATTTGAAAAATAAATTACAGAGTAAATTAATGATTGCAAGAAAAACAACCACACCGATCATGAATTTACTTACTAATTTCTACTTGAACACCATTAGATTGTGTGTTTTCTCCATCAATAATATTTGATGCTCATTCTTCATCCCAGAAGCATGGCCCATCTTCAAAATCCTTACCAAGGAATTTACACAGGAAAAAAAATGCTTCATTCAATACATACGCTTCAACCATGCAACCCTCTAGATGTGCCTTTGAAATATGCTAACCAATTTTTTCGATGAATTAACACAACATAACCAACACTTAACCAACTTGGTTAGCGTTAGCTCCAAATAGAAAATTGAACTTGAAATGAACTCACACCAAGAATGCACACTCAATCCCAATGAGAGATAGGTGTTGTCATATGGCGGAGGAGCTAAATGAAAAAACTTGAAAGAAACTACTCAACTTCAAGAATGTGCACTCAAGATCCCACTGAGGGAGAGGTGCTAACATATGACAGAGTGTTGAATTGAAAACTAAAAATAGATAGGCGGATAACCAGCCATGAGCTATTACAAACTAATTCATCTCATTCACAAGTGGGCATCCATGTAATTGGGAATTCACTTGAAAGTGGGTACAATGATATAACAAATTCTTTCTCCGCACTGGTGGTAAACCGTCCAGGGGTAATTAATTAGAATTTAATCAAGTAGTTGCAGCAATAATAATGGGTTAGATTAGTACTACTAATCAAAACCTTACAATTCAAAAGACTGCAAAAACATGAATTACAATGATAGAGAAATGAGATAAGAAGATAAGAATGAATTCCAATAATGTTCTTTGCTTTCCAATGATGTAAATACAGGATTAAACAAAAAGTTTATAAATCTGACATGTAAAATCCTGAGTTCTGGAAATTCATATCAACAAACTGGAAATCACTAAAATATTCATAACTCACTCATTTCACCTCCAAATCGACTGAAACTGAATGCAATGGACTTCTGGAAGGTAGGCGACCAAGCTAGGAGGAAGAAAATGCAACAAATCTCGTCCTTTATTTTCTGACACAATTTCAATGCTTGAAAGTCAAAATGGCCTGAGAAGGCAATTTAGCTTTTAAAATTGTAGACCTAAATTAAAATCAAAAATTGGAGTGAAAGAAATCTGCCGCAGACAATTGTAATGCAAAAATCTTAATCAAATTAATTTTATTCCAAGAGTTGTTATATAGAATTCTCAACAGAGAAACATGAACTTCAAAACTGAAAATTCACTAAAATCTCTCAACCATAAGCACAAATTCCGTTAGTTTGATGAGAAGCAAAGAAGTCCAACTAGGTTGTATTTCAAAACATGAAATTGATAGTGCTAGAGGTAAAGAATCCTCAAGCAAGATGTCTTCAAATGTCATTCCATAAAGATACAAGATACATAACATGAATGATGAAATTGAGCAAAACCTCTATTAAATAAGAACTCACAAACTCTAAATTAGAAGCAAACCAAAAGACACACAGAGACCTCCTTTCAAATTCCAAACAATCAACTTCAAGATGGTATCCAATTTGCTTAAGAATAATTTAAATTTGTTCAAAATTTTCATTTTATTAAAGTGGCGTCCACTTTTGCCCAAGGAATAATGTTCTTATTATGAAAAAATAATAAAGCTCTTCATGAAGACGCCACCCTTCCAAGTCCCCTTTTTAAATACAACTTAAAGTTGTTCATCTAGGCCAAGGGGGTCAACTGCATAATATAACCTTAATGCCTTAATTCAACATAAAAATGCCATAAGAGGTCAAACATGAACTACAAATAAATGCTCCAACTGGAAATGAAGTACTGAAAGCTGACAAACTCCATAAAGAATTACTATAAATGCAAACTCTAAATGCTGAAACCTTAGAACTAAACCCTACTCTATTCTCACACACGCCATGTGCTTCCTAATAAAGTCAAGGAGTGATGAATAGGATTATCATCGATGAGAGCATATTGGCACTTCTCTCAAATTACATGGTCCCAAGTAAACTCAGTGATGGATGCAACAAATCTATTCTCCTTCCATCTCTAAATAGAAAATTTCCATCTAACTAGTATTCTTTGGATTGTTCTTTTCCCAAAGAAATTCTCTCTGATCAAGGATTTCTTTTAGATTCACACCAACCCACCTTCCTCATCCAATGGAGGTACCTGAAGTAGCTTTCACCACAAGGAAGTCCATACCTGCCTCTTGAGGCATGACATGAAAGATATTATACTTTGCTTGTCTGTCTCATAAGAACTCTACCAATCCTCTTGGTGATTTTGGAAAGGACCATAAAACGTATTTCCAGTCTTTCTGCATCATTTCTTGAGAGAAGACTGCCTCATATGGATGAAGCCTCAGCAGACCATGTCCCAACTTCAAAAATACCTCAACATGCCTGGATCAATGGACAACTTTTTAAGATCTTTTGAGCTTGTTGATTTTCCCTAGAGATTCTACATTGCCCTCGCTTTGTTGTGGAATATATCCTCGTGTTGTGGAGTTTCTACTATCACCAAACACTAAATCAACAACAAAATTAGTAGCTTCTACAACCATAAAGAGCCATAAAGGTGACATCTTAATTGACATGTGATAAGAAGAGTATAAACAATACTCTCCTAAATGAAGCCATTTAATCCAAGCTCTTTGCTGTCCTGAAACATAGTTTCTTAGGTAGCCCTCTAACCATTTGTTAACAATTTCTGATTGCCCATCTGTTTGTGGGTGATAACTAGTGCTTGGAGTAAGCACTGTCCCACTCAATCTGAAGATCTCTTGACAAAAAACACTTAGGAACTTGCTGTCCCTATCACTGACAATAGTTTTAGGCAATCCATGCAAACGGAAGACCTCTCTGAAAAACAACTCAGCCACTTGAGCTGCTGTAAATGAAGTGGTGACAACAAAGAAATGAGCAAATTTCGTTAGTCTATCAACCACAACAAAAATACAATCATGTCCTTGCACCTTGGGCAACCCCGTGATGAAATCCATGGCAATACTTTCCCATTTCTGATTCGGAATGGGCAAGGGCTGTAGCAGACCAGCTGGATAAGAGTGTTCATTTTTATTTCTTTGACAAATCGGACACTCTCTAATGTAGTTCAAGACTTCTTCTTTCAACCCTTTCCAAGTGAATCTTTCACGAATCTCTTATAAGTCTTGAAAATCCCTTGATGACCAGCAAGGGGAACATCATGAAAAGATTGTAGAATCTTCTTTTTAAGCTTAGATTCTTGCACTAAAAAGATTCTATCTTTGTAGTAAATTATCCCATCAACCAACTTATACCTTTCATCAACCAAATGACCTTCTAGCAAGCTGGTTGCAAACTGATTTTTAACATAATCAGCAGCAATTAACTCCTTCCAATCTGCTGATAACTCACAAAGTGACTACAAATGAGGCCTTCTTGAAAGAGCATCAACCACTATATTATTTTTCCCTTTGAAAAATTCAAGTTCAAAGTCATATGCTTGGAGCTTACTTACCCACTTATGCTGCCTTTCATTCAAATCCTTTTGGCGCATAAAATGTTTAAGACTATTGTGGTCAGTCTTAACAACAAATTTACTTCCCACCAAGTATTGACGGAATTTAGACAAAGCATGCATGATGGCAAGCATCTCTTTGTCATAAATGGAGTAAGTTTTTTCTACCCCTCTCAACTTTCAGCTCTCAAAGACAATAGGATGTTTGTCTTGCATTAGAACAGCTCCAACACCTTCACCTGAAGCATCACACTGTAATTCAAAAGGTTTTGTAAAATCCGGAAGTGCCAACACTGGACATGTACTCATGATTTGCTTAAAGTTATCAAAAAATTCTTGTGCCTTCTTAGTCCAAAGAAAATCTCCTTTCTTTGTAAGATCTGTGAGAGGTGCTGCTTGATGAGAATATCCCTTCACAAATCTTCTATAGAATCCACATAACCCTAAAAATCCTCTCAAATGAGAAATATTCTTTGGAGTTGGCCAATCAAGAATGGCTCTTATATTTTCTAGATCAACTTTCACACCCTTTGAATTGATAATGTGGCCAAGATATAAGAGTTATGTCATCCCGAACTCACACTTTGATTCTTTGGCGAACAAACATTCCGCCTCTAAAATACTAAGCACTTCTTCCAAATGCTTAAGGTGCTCTTCCCATGACTTACTGAATATGAGAATGTTGTCGAAGAAGACGAGCACAAACTTCCTCAACTATTGTCTAAAAATCTTGTTCATACAAGATTGGAATATAGCTGGAGCATTTGTCAAACCAAAAGGCATGACAAGAAATTCAAAATGCCCAAAATGGCATCTAAACGCTGTCTTCTCTATATCCGCCTCCCTCATTCTGATCTGATGATAGCTTGAACGAAGATCAATCTTCGAGAAGAACATGGCCCCATGGAGCTCATCAATAAGCTCATCAATCCTAGGGATAGGATATCTATTCTTGATGGTCTTCTGATTCAATGCATGGTAGTCAACACACATACGCTTCGTGCGATCTTTCTTTTTGACCAGCACCACTGCAGAAGCAAAAGGACTCTTGCTTGGTCTAATGAAACCACTCTCCAAAAGCTCCTTGATAGCTTTTTCAATTTCATCTTTCTGCTTCTTTGGATAACGGTAAGGTGTAGTCATGACAGGATTTGCTCCTTCTTCTAACTCAATTATATGCTCAGAACCTCTTTCAGGAGGTCTTCCAGGAGGTAGGCTTCCAAAGACTTTGCTCTTCTTTGAAAGTAAGGCTTGAATATTAGGGTGATATTGCCTTTTCTCCTCCACTGGATTAGCTTGTAGAACCAAACATTCAATAGCCATTCAACCTGATCGTGACGGATCAGCCTTTCCATCCTCTTCAAAGACACAATTCGAGGGCCTCCATTTGACATCCTCTTAGAACAACCTTCCTTCCATTAGACTGAAATTTAAGCTCCATAGTTTGCAAATTCAATGTGATCTCACAAGAGATCGCAGCCATTGTATGCCTAGCACAACATCAGTGTCTCCAATTCCCACCACATAAAAATCATCTTTAATCTCATAATTTCCTAACTGCATAGAGAGATTAGAAATATTTCTCGTGCAAGACATAGTAAAACCATCTGCAACCATTACCTTGAAGCCATCAAATTCCTCAGTCTTCAATCCCTTCTTAGCAACTAATCCTTCATCAATAAAATTATGAGTTGCTCCAGTGTCAATTAGGGCAACAATTCTCTGTGAATTCACAACTCCATGAACCCGAAAGGACTCATTTTTTTGAAAGCTTGATAGTTGTGCAAAGGCACTACCATCTCCCATCTCCTCGGACTTCTCTTCTGGATCTTCTTCACCTTCACTACCTGCTGATTCGTATTGTTGATCAGACGAATCAGATTCTGATCCATAATCAGAATAGCCCTCCATTCGATTTGCTTTGCCTCTTCCATAGCAACGGTGACCCTTAACCCAAGGCTCACGGCAAGTGTAGCAAACTCCATCTTTTCTAAGTTGTTCTTTGAGCTCTTTTGACAGCCTTGGTGGAAACTTTTTGGGCAGATTTGAAGAATGCTTTTTATCTTTCTTATGGCTGAATGGTTTTGAATGAAACTTAGGCCTTGGGGCTGCCAACTCCATGCTCCTAGCTTTCTTGATAGCTTCATCTAATGTTGGTGGATCAAACGCTTTGACCCAACCCTTCAAAGGCTCCATTAAACCTTCAGCAAAAAGAACCACAAGTCTTCTTTCAGTAATGTTAGGCACCATTACTGACAACCTCTGAAAATCAGCCACATAGTTTTCTAAAGATCCTTGCTGTTTCAATTGTGCCAATTCTCTGAATCTTAATTCTGGATCCTTAGTATCAAATCTTTCAATCAACTTATTGGTAAACTCACCATATGTGCGAACGAGGTTATGGCCAAGAGTGACCAAACCATGAGTCCACCATTCATGAGCTATCCCATCCAAATGCAAAGTAGCAAATTTGATAGCATCTTCTTCCGGCATAGGTCTGAGAGAGAGGTAGTTATCTAACTTCTGCACCCATGATCTGGCTGTACACTTATTACTACCATCAAAATGCTCCATAGTAATCTTTCCCAATGCTTGGTAGAAATCATTTCTAGGTGCCATAGGAGGACGTTGATCATTCCTTCCTCCATTTCTCTGACTCCTTTGATTCATGTATTGATCAAAGGTCCAAGTACCTCTCAAGTCAAGAGGTAAAGAAACGTACTCCATGTAAGCTTGACGTGAATCATCAGCAAAGTTTGGTGTAGCCTCAACTAGTCGTTGCTCTTCCACAGTCGTGAAGACGGGAAAAAGAGGCCTAGAGGATGACCCACTAGGAATTGCGGCATGCTGACCCACAACTCTGTTTCCTATATTCACCTCTGGACTACCACTATTGTTATTCCCATTAACTCCACTGCTTTCTCCAGTTGAGTTATTTTGGGGCTGAATGATATTCTGAGCTGCTTGCTGATCCAACTTGGACAATAAACAGGACATCATGTCTATCATCACGTCAAACTTCTTTTCCATCCTTTCATCTCTTTCATCCATTGCTTGCTTAAGACTTTCTACCATGTTTCCAACTATTTTACCAATATCTATTGATCTTCCTATTTCTCTCAAAGCCCCTGAGAAAGTATCTGCTTCTGGCACTGGCGGAAGCTGTGTCTGTTGTTTTTTGGCCTGACTTTTGGTGTAGTATTTACAGTCACTGTCACTCATCTGACTACTGAATCATTGTAGGGCACAGGTTGGTAGAATCATGGCTCTGATACCACTGAAATATGCTAACCAATTTTTTTGATGAATTAACACAACATAACCAACACTTAACCAACTTGGTTAGCGTTAGCTCCAAATAGAAAACTGAACTTGAAATGAACTCACACCAAGAATGCACACTCGATCCCAATGAGGGATAGGTGTTGTCATATGGCGGAGGAGCTAAATGAAAAAAATTGAAAGAAACTACTCAACGTCAATAATGTGCACTCAAGATCCCACTGAGGGAGAGGTGCTAACATATGACAGAGTGTTGAATTGAAAACTAAAAATGGATAAGTGGATAACCAGCCATGAGCTATTACAAACTAATTCATTCACTGCGGCGGGCATCCACAGAATTGTGGGAATTCACCACTTGAAAGTGGGTACAATGATATAAAAAATTCTTTCTCTGCACTGGCGGTAAACCGTCTAGGGGTAATTAATTAGAATTTAAACAAGAAATTGCAGCAATAATAATTGGTTAGATTAGTACTACTAATCAAAACCTTACAATTCAAAAGACTGCAAAAACATGTATTACAATGATAGAGAAATGAGATAAGAAGATAAGAATGAATTCCAATGATGTTCTTTGCTTTCCAATGATAGAAATATGATTAAAACAGAAAGCTTATAAATCTGATGTAAAATCCTGAGTTCTGGAAATTCATATTAGCAAACTAGAAATCAATAAAATATTCATAACTCACTCATTTCACCTCCAAATCGACTGAAACTGAATGCAATGGAATTTTGGAAGGTAAGCGACCAAGCTAGGAGGAAGAAACAACAACAAATCTAGTTCTTTATTTTTTGACACAATTCCCAATGCAAGTTGAAATGTATGGCCTTGAGAAGGGGTGATTTTAGCTTTAAAAAGTGTAGACTTCAAATTAAAATCCAAAACTTGGAGGAAAGGGGCACCCTTGTCAGAAAATTGCAATGCAAAAGTACCTAGAATCAAATTAATTTTATTCCAAGAGTTGCTAACATAATTCACTTTCAGCTGTAGAAACATCAACAACTTCAAAATCTAGAAAATTCATCAAAACTTCAACTATAAGCACAAATCTGCTAGTCTGGATGAGAAGCAACAAAGTCCAACTAGGTGTTGTATTTCAAACATGAAATTGGATAGTGGCTAGGAGGTAGCATCCTCGAAGCAAGAGTTCAAATGTCATTCCGACAGCATAACAGTATGATAACATGAATGGATGAAATGCTGGAGCAAAAACCTTCATTAAATAAGAGCTCACAAACTCTCCAAATTCCTGAGAAGCAAACCAAAAGACACAGGAGACCTTTCAAATTCCCAAAACAATCAACTTCTCAAGATGGCGTCCAATTTGCTTAAGAAGAATTTCACTTTATTTCAAAATTCTCATTTATTAAAGTGGCATCCACTTTTCCCAAGGCATAATGTTCTTATTAAAAAATAATAGACCTCTTCATGAAGGCATCACCCTTCCAAGTCCCCTTTTTAAATACAACTTAAAGTTGTTCATCTAGGCCAAGGGGGGTCAACTGCATAATATAACCTTGATGCCTTAATTCAACATAAAAATGCCTTAAGAGGTCAAACATGAACTGCAAATGAAAGCTCCAACTGGAAATGAAGTACTGAAAGCTGAAAAACTCCATACTGCTTAAAATAGAATTTACTATAAATAGTAAACTCTCAGAAAATGCCAAGGAACCTCAGAACTAGAAACCCTAATTTTACCTCACACATGCCTACAGGCTTCCGGAATAAGCTGATGAGTGACAGAATAGATTACTGATGAGAAGGGGATTTACAGCCTTAAATTGTCAGACATATCTTTTTAGATTTTTCAAATACCTCTCAAAGAAAAACATCCACCTCATTGATACAACACCCGCCAATTCATTGTCATCGACTAGGTGTATAAGTAAATGGACTTGTAGGTCCATGAAACTTGTAGGGAGCTCCTTCTGAAATACACATACAATTTCTGCAATTTCCTTCTTCTATTTTGGCACTTCACATTCGTGGATCTCGTTGGAGGTCACCCACCTAATATAAGAATAGTAAATTAGTATGAACCTTTATTCAAAAATTAAAATACAATATAATATCTCTATGTCTCTCACATTTGAACATTTCATATAACCACATACCTTGTAAATGTTGACAATTGAGTTATGGCATTCCTTAAGTCAACTATAAGACATGAATCCCCCCTAATTTCCAATGACATGATATTCTATAAAACACATTTATGAAAAGGTCATTAGTATTTTTTTCTCACACAAAAAATTATTAAAATATATTTAGTACTTAATCAATGCTACCAGTAAATGTTAAATGATGATATACAATACCTTCACAAAATTATGAAAATCATGTGTTTTAAATCCTGTGATATGTCCATCAACTGTAAAAGCTTTAGCCAATGATGACCCATAGCCAGTAGGTGTCCTTATTGAATGGATTACATTTTTTAGTTGGTCTAGCTCTTTTTTTTTTCAAAATCCATGGAGCTTCTGTATATGTTTCATTTTCCTTGTTTGGCCACAAATATTTTCTATCAATTTTGGTACATGAAAGAGGAATATCTCTCAAAGACAAGGTGTCCTCTTTGCCTGATATATGTCGAAATATAGAATCTGGGATATTTTTTAAGATGTGCATAGGATCTAATAGGTGATACATTATTAGATCCTTCTAGTAAGGGAGCTCATAAAATATGGATTTCCTTTTCATTCCTTCTAGCATATTAACTACAACTTGTTCTGGTTCTTCAATTGAATCATCCCGATCAAAAAAACCTCCCAAGCTTTCAATTCAACATCCTCATACTTCTTAAGCCAATCACCTAGACCCATAATCATGGGAGGGCCTTTATTTTCAACTTTTCCATCAAATTGATCCTTTAGGCAATTTCTAAACTTATGATCTAGTGGTAGAAAAACCTTGTTGTTTGCGTAAATAAATTTATGTAGATCTTTAGAATATTGCCCTTGAAATTATTCTACACATCTTGGACATGCAAATATCCCCTTTGTTTGAAGCCCTACAATTCAATAAGTAATGTTAATAACACCAAAAAATAGTATAAAACTAAGTATGAAAGTTGGGATGAAAATAAATTATGAGTGTAAATACATAAATATTTTATCTTACCGGAACAAACACCAAGTCTTGGGAAATCATGAATAGTCCAACATAGCACACCATACAACATGAAGGACCTATTTGATGGAGGACGTGATATGCCATACATTCTTATGCCTTTCCATAGCAGTGGCATCTCATCAATAAAAGGCGCAAGATAAACATCCATGTTTTTAACTTGATGTTTTCCTGGAATAAGACAGTCAACATAAGGTACTCCTTTCTAACACTCATCCATGAGGGAATATTGTGTACTATGAATCCGACTGGCCAAACACTATAATTTGAGCTGAAGAAAGAGAATGGGCACACTCCATCAATTGCAAGACCAAACCTGATACTATGAGGTTCATCTTTGAATTTTATTGGCCACTTTTCCTCTATGTGTGGTGTGAGTGTTCCAAGGCCTTCTTGCACAACTAACTAAGAAGACTTTTCCATGTCTTCATCCAGGAACCTGATACCTTTCTAGATTCTTGCTAGGCTTAGATTATTAACTAAGTCCTGTTTCAACTCTTCTCCAAGAGTCTCACTCCTTGTGCCCTCACCTTGAAAGACTAACACCTCTTTGGAACTGGTAAACTATCTCCTCCACTTAGAAGACTCTAAGTGCCAACATCACACAACACCTTGAACTGCTTGCAGGGGTATCCAAGATACTGAAAACATGTAATACACATCCATTTGGATTCATCTTGGATGGTCTCCAATCTTCTTTCTTACCGATTCCAAGATTTTGTCTAAATGAGGCCTAATTCCTTGTAGCCCTTGACAGTGACCTTTTTGACTTTCTTGCTCAAACTTTCCAAACAACCTAGAAAAAAAACTTCACTTTTAGATACCCTTTTTGATCCTTTAAAATATTCATAGGGTTTTAGACCCCTAACTCCTCCGTACACTGGTTTCCTATAACCTAGGGAAAATAGGGCTAAAAGGCCTAATTACTAGGGTTTCCTTGATTTCTCATTCAAATCTATTTCAAATGGATTGGTAGAAACCTCAATCCTTCTAGCATACTAAGATATGGCTCTACCCCACCTGGAACTATACTTG
>VDFB02159816.1:0-24208 GCA_007258455.2 Sequoia sempervirens
AGCCCTCTTTAAAATCTAGCAGGGAATTTCTTTCATC
This sequence comes from Sequoia sempervirens, assembly GCA_007258455.2. Lineage (NCBI taxonomy): Eukaryota > Viridiplantae > Streptophyta > Pinopsida > Cupressales > Cupressaceae > Sequoia > Sequoia sempervirens. Next base: position 38 of record VDFB02159816.1, read on the forward strand.
CACATGACATGCCGAGGAGCTTAAAGGCATCATCATTACTAATAACAACCACATCATCACCATCTTCATTGCAGATTGCACAACACTTCAAAACAACTTGCTCTCTGTGTGTGGAAATAATGGAAACTAAAGCTTATTTATAATTGTAGTTCTACGTTTATTCTACCGGCGAAAGTGGGAATAAATCTACTCCACTCAATTTTCCACAGTTATTCAAAGTCAGGAAATTTGTGGTGTTTATTAAAGTTAGGCAAATTTCCGCACTTTTTTAAAGTTTGTTGGATTAATAGAATGAACACCATTTTTTTACGGCTTGGCTAGTTTTTCTTCTCGTAAAACCAACAGTCTTTCTCTACGACTCATTCTCGCGTAGAATCAGAGGGGGAAATATTTCGTAATTATCTCATCTAAATGTTTTTTTCTTTGCTAGTTTTTCTTCGCATAGAATATTCTGATAAAATTACCATTCAATTTCTATAATTTCATGTCAGTGCAATGAAATCAAATCATTATAAATTTCTAATAAAAAGAGTTGATTTAATGAAAATTAAATTACTTCCTTTAAAAATATATTTGGAAAAATTAAATGTGTTTTATTTGTTATATTTTGTGGAAGCTTAAATAAAAGGAAATCTATAATTAATGATTTTAATTTAATGTTATAGAGAAAATTTTAAATAATAAATATTTATGGTATAGAAGTGTGATGAGGTTTTCTCTAAAGGTAATCATAGCATCTTTGTTAATATGTTTTATTTATTCATCTTAAATATGGTGGTTTTTTTATGTGCATATTACAAGAATGTTACAACTATTGTAAGACAATTATGAAACTTATTTCATTGTAGAAATATTTTTTAAAAATGAATATATTCTAATTGTTAAATTTTGTGAAAGTCTTAAATAAAATTAGAGAATTTGAGTATTTTAATAAATTTTAAATATTTATAACAAGTAGAATATATTTTTAAAAATTCATAACAAATAAAATATTTTATATCAAGAAATTTAGAGAAAGTTTAATTTGAATTGTAAAGAAATCTAATGATTTGATTTGATTTTCTTTATTAAAATTGGACTTTTATAAATGTTACAACCAATGTGATTCAATTGATCTAATTCAGTATTGTGTAAAATCATATGGTTGAATTTAGGAATTAGAAGTTAAAAGGAATTAAAGTACAAGTAGTTTATTTGGACTCTCAAAGGATAGTTGTCTATCATTTTGATCATAACTATTGAATTTCAGTTCAAAATTGCTTAAACTTAGACATATAAAAACATAAGGATGAAATATTAATTTAGGATATTTTAAAAAAATAGGTAGAGTTGAATCTACATTATAAAATTAACCTAAGATTAGATCTGAACATATGAAAATGAACTTTGTGTATTAAAATGATCTTTGAATTATAAAAATGAAACTTTGACCTAAAAAAAAATATGTAGACGATGGGTAGACTAAGGTTTGATTGCCTTGTGAAATTACTTAAGGGTGATGTACTCTTATACTTGACTTAGATACACCATTTAAATTCCTCCATGTGAAAAATGATGAATAATGATTCATTAGAAGGTGATTGGCTTGTGTCTATGGAGAAACTTAAATTTTTGATCAAGAGGATCCAATACATGGCATGTCATTTTTGTGCTCACAAATTCAACCTAAAAATATGAACTAATATTATGAAATCAGATAATTTCTTTAAAGAAGGTTGTAACACCCCATTGGTCTCCATTTAATAGAGAAAATAATCCTTGACCACTATAATATGTCATGGATTGAATCTAAGTTATTTTGCATAATGATGAAATTATAAACTAGCATGATATCCTTGTACATGCATCTTGAATACATAATAAATTTCTATGTTAAGTTGTTATTATCATGTAAAAATTTGGGTAACCTATTTTTTATTAATAAAAGCAACCCATATTAAGGTTACTAAATTTTGGTTTATAACTTTAAAGATTACTTTTTACTAAACTGAACACCACATGGATTATCTTGTAAAGAATTCATGAATTGATGAACTTATTTAAGTGTGTAAGAATAGCTAACAAGGACTTGGAGTGATTATTATTGAATGAGTATTTTGGACTAATATTGTTAAATAATTGAAACTTTAAATTTTAAACTTCATGATAATTCATGTGGCATGATGCCTTGATGAACATATTAGACTATGTAGGATTTTTTCAACATGGATGGTCCAAACTATGTGAAAGGGGGATGCTCTAGTTCACTAGAATTTAATGTTGTACATGGTGATGGTGCACAATTGCACCTATTAAAAGACCACCAAGAATAAATGGAGAAGCCAAGTGTCCCACAAGGAAATTAGGGAAGACCAACTATGTACTAGGAATTCCAACAAGTGTACATTCTAATTACATAAATTTGATGGTTGTATGAGAATTGAGGATAATACATTGGAGAGAATACACCTAAAGGATAGAGGAATTTAGAATGTATGATCCAACTGCACTACAACCAATTCAATTGGTCAATTGGAGCCATGAATTTTCATGGTGGGATCATGAGGAATAATGAAGATGTGTGGTAGAAGGAAACCCCAAAATGAAATTAGGGAGAACTCAAGCACTAGCCCAAAGAAACCAATAAAATTTGAACAAAAGATTCAAGAATCTCATAAATCCCAAATAATGTAAGGTTAAACCTTGTTGAATTATAGAATACTTGCACCTTAGAAAATTATGCTAGAATAAAGTAGAGTAATGAGGAAAATCAATAAACGGAGTTGTAAAAAAGTCATAATATGGTATATAGCATAGTGCTATAATTTGTAATTAAGTATGAGACTAATGTCTTGTTCGATTATATCCAAAAATAAGTTTGGTGTGTTCGATTGTGATTGAATTTATAGGTGTATATATTCATGTTTCTTGTGGTGTAAATTTGTGAAGTGATTCTTGTTTATGAGTTTTATTGATAAGTACAAGATGTGCACGATTCAATGAATAGGAAGAATTTATAAAGTAGTTCCTTGAATCATAGGTGGAAAGGGGAAGTGAAAAGTATTGATCAACCTTAAGGCATTGATGGAGCTATATAACTACCATTTTTTACTAAGGTTAGAGCCTTGTGGTCATTTGTGCTTAAACTTAGATAATGGATGGTGTTGGAAAGAAGGATGGGGAAGTATAGTCCAAAGATCTATACCCTAGGGTATCTTGTGTAGTAATTTTATATCCTAGATGATAGAATAAGAGAAACAAGCATTTGTGGTGAGGATTTCAAAAGAACGGATAAATATTTACTATATTAACAACAAAGAACAATTCATTCATCCATAACATATATGTAGACAACTCCTTATATCTCCTTATATTATATTATAACCATATACAAAAGGTAGGTCTTAGTCTCTACTCATATATTCCTTATACATATATTTATATCTATCCCTCTATCTACATATATATCATCCATCATTTATTATTTACATTGCACATATATGTGCATTTCCATAAGGGACATGTCTCCTAATTACAACTAATGCCTTTGTTGTCCTCCATGAATCTTTTGCAGTAGCTTGTAGTAAGATCTATTCTAGCCCTTGACTTGCTAACAAATGGCTATGGTAGGAATGAAAATTGAGTTATATTCATCTTTATGAAGGTGGGATGTTGGATATCTTAGTATTTCAACTAGATAGAGTTCAATTTTAAGGTACAATAAGAATTTTTTTGTGATAATATGAGATTGGTCCCATGAGTGAGGTTTTATTCCTCCCAATTTGTATTGTGTGTCCAATCTAGTCTATATGTTGCATTAGATGTGTTTCTATGCATTTGACTGAGTATATGTTTCTATGCAACCTTATGACCAAAATTGTTACATGCATAGCAATAACCATGAAATGAAACAACATCATTTCTTTGAGCCACAAATGATCTTCTACCCATGTGATCATTCCTTCTTTCTCTATATCTACAATTAATAGCCTTATGCTCAAATTCATTGTAAGAATAACAATAACCTTGAAAAGATTGAGTGAACCTGATAGGGGAATGTTGAATAGCAGGTGGAGGACCTTTAAATCTCCTTTATCTCTAGAATAGGATGAATCCACCTTCTTTCTTGCTATCTATCTTATTTTCTTGATCTAAACTTGCATCTCTGGAGGTTGTCTTCTTAGATTCTTTAATGCAAGATTCTTCCTCCTTTATTTTAGACTTTCCTTCTACTTTGAAATTCTCCTATAGGTTTACAGAAGCATTGGTTGTTGGGACTTTACTTTTCTCAAAACCAAGACTAGATTTTTCTTTTGAAGACTTTTGAGAGTTGATGATTTCATCAATAATGTTAGAACCTCCTTTCATCTTTAGTCCTTTGTCAATTTTTTGTCTTTCTTTTTCCAATTCTTTCCTTAGGGAGACAATCTGTTCTTCAAGCTTGGAACATTCAATAGTTTTTTTAATGAGTTGGATATTCGAGCACTCTTCAATTCTTTTACCTTCTTCAACTTGAAATTTCAACTTTCTAATTTTTTTTCTCTGATTTTTCAAGTTTGTACTAAAGTTCTTCATTCTTTTTTATTTCTTCATCTAGATAATTTAGATTAGAAATGAGTTCTCATTCATAATCCACTAGATAATCTTCTTTATTGAATTCAAATTCAAATTCATCATCCTCCTTTTGAAGTATGGCCTATCTTTCTTGAGAGAACTTCTTTTTGGGAATTGCTTTATTCTCTATGTGTTCCAAAGATAGGATCTATCTCAACTATTAGGTTTGTATGAAGGAACCTTTCTTTAAAACCAATTGTTGAACTTAATAGAATACTAAGAGGAGGGGTGAATCAGTATGCTTCAAAAATTCAATTCCAATTAATCACTATCGATGCCATTTAAGCATTCAACTACTTAAAAAAAAGGAAAGAAAATGAGCACACACACAAGAACACAATAGACACCAGATCTACATGGAAAACCCCACATGGGAAAAACCACAGTGAAAAATGTTGCTAGTAGCTATTATCCTGATCCAGCCTCACAAGTAAATAATAGTTCACAAATTTGATTTTGGGCTAAAACCTAAGGAAGCAACTACACCCTAACTTTATTTTAGGGCCTAAAACCTAAGGAAGCTACTACTCCCTAATTGAAAAAGAAACAACTCAAATATGATTGATTTTATGGCTTCAACCATTGATAGTCATCAATTCTACACATTAGGTCTATAGTGGATATTGTCACGCTCTACTCATGCACTCATACATCTTCTCACACTTCCATAATATTCACATATTTTATCTTTAATATATATCATCTATACACTTTTAAAATACAAATTCAGTTGACCATAAATAAGAAATTGTGAAACTTATAGCATGTCAACCTACATCTTCATTGGCGGTATACAAAAATGATGAAACTATAGACACTGAAAAATTGACCACTTTAATTTGGTCAATTTACCCCCAATTCGACTAATGCCATATCCTCTATATTAATTAAATAATACCCTATTATTGAATTAATATTCATTATCCCTTATCCTTTCATCCTAATTTATTTCTTCTATCATCTTTAAAATCTTAGCCTAAAGTAAATAATTACCTTTAATTATTTTCTCTCATCCCTTATCCCTTTTCCTCTAAAGAATTAAATAAATAATCTATTTATTTAATTCTCCTCATGTCACATCCTCCATAAAATGCAAGTGGATCATTAATCCTCATTACCCACCTAATCATTTTCCTAATCCCTCACTTACACAACCTAATCATTTATTAGCTATCCCAACCTACCCTTTGTTCAACTCTCCCCATCCCCCAAGGAATTTTTAATTCCTTTTTGTCTTCCCAAAGTCCTTTTGAGGAATTTTTAATTCCTCTCCCATCTCCCAAGGAATATTAAATTCCTTTTATCCTTTCCATGCACATTAAAAAGGAATTTTTAATTCCTTTGGTCAACTCTTTGATCTCAGCCCTTGATCTCTTGTCCTCTTTCAATCTCCACCATCCATTCCATTTCCCTTGCTAAATGACTAATAGTTAGCCATTTTTGCAACCCTAACCATTCTCTCAATCATTCATCATCTCACTCTCTCAATCATACACTACCATCTTGCATCCATAACCAAAATCCATCATCCTTGCATCCAAATCAAGCAGAATCAAGCCGTTATGCTGTCGAAATCATTCTAGGAGCACACATATCAAGTCATCAATGAGGGAAAACAACTTCATCAAACTCAAACAAGGTAAAATTTCGTCTTATTTTCATTTTAAGTTTGACTTTCATCTTAAGCCCAATCTTGAGTGTTTTGTTTTGTTTTTATCTTCTTGCTTGAGTTTATTTCTTGCATTCTAGATGGGGTAAAAACACTACACACAAAAACATTATTTACATCTCTTCTAAAATGAGTTAGCATGAACCATACAACATATACAAACACTTCATAGAAATCGCTCAAACATGAACTAGTGGTGCACATCATCAACATACCCACTGTCAACCACAAAAATAACATAACTTTACAAAATGACTTGAAACAACTGTGTGATATTGGAAACAAGATAGATCTTCATGCACTTCAATCCTTAGACACCATGAGACATGTGGAATGTCCACAAAAAATCATACAACTGATCTTTACAATCTTCTACTAGCACTGCAAGTATCTAGACATATGTTTTATAGAAGATTAGGCATCCAAAATCAATTGTAACTCTTTTTCACTTGAAAACTAAAATTGCAGAGCACCAAGCCACTTGAAACTTCCATATTGCATACATAAGACATTGTTGAGTATGTCCCCAAATCTGCTTGGTCGAATCTTTACATTTGAAGGAATGTAGAGCATTCCAACAAGCCTTCATAAGCACTTTGCACTACAAGAGCATAGACCGAGACTTTGTCACATGTAAATTTCACTACAAAATGTATAATACCATGAAACTTTGGATATGATACCTTCACATCTCTATTTACTTATCTTCTGAACCACAAGACCAAATCTTGCTCTATGGAAGGATGCAAACCAAAATACTAACTCTATCTAAAGGTATATAACTGAGAATTCCATGGACAAAGCTTCTATAGCTTTTCATTGAGTGTGGTACACTAGAATGGCAAGATATCAATGTAGGCATACTGAAAAAACATTAGGAAATGTGTATCCACCTTCGTATCATACTTAGTCAACAAACTAGCTATTAGTCTTTCACAACATTGCAATACTGACTAGAACTATTAGACATCTCTACATATTAGCTATCTTTGAAACATATACAATCTTCATCACACTTTTGACAGCAATGAAAACTAATCTTATCAAGTTGCAACACTTTTAATATAGATAGGTAGATTTAGTTCAAAGGAAGTGTTTTTGTAGAATAGTTCCTCAACTTTAGATGAGTTGGTTAATGAGGAGATGACTCTCAACACTTGTTCATAAATTATATTTTTAAGAACATTTGAGGTTTGATAGACCTCATATAGAAGTATTCCATTCATAACACTCATTATTATTTTCTAGGTCTAAACATTATTTTCTTACAAGAGGTTACTTATTTTAGTTTTTACTTCTACAACATGCCATTTTATCTAGACTTTTAGTCATTTTTTTTATAGCAATCATGAAGTGGATCGTGTTGGTGTCATCAACTTTCTCTTTCGCATGTGACATTAATTAATTTTTATGACTCAAATTGTGTTGTTGAGAGATCTACCTTCTAGAGATGGGTCATACATTTAATTTATTCGACCAGTTACATCCTATGTAATTATTTAATATGATTGAGAAGACTTATGATAAATGTGGTGTGTTGCATATGTGTTTGAAAACTAGTGAAAGAGAAGTGTGGTACTTTTCTATAATAAAATATGGATTTATGATCATAATCTTAATTGTTTTCATTCTCATATCTAGCATGGTACACATGGAGTAACCTTAGAGAAATAATTGATAGGGTTCTTAAGCAACTTGATAGAGCCATATTGATTGCTCAATCATTCATTTCTTTTGACTGTTGTGTAATGACAGAAAAAGGTCCCCCCTAACATGGCCTTGATTTAGTGTTGCAATGTGTCTAACATATTCACATTATGTCTTGGGCCCTTGTGAACTAAATGAGCTTATTGGTGCCTTATTTGGAGTGTTGTAAAGTGTTGTAACACACTTTCACACTTTTCTAGGGTTTTATTTAATAAATAGGATTCTTTATGCTTTAATTGGCCTTATTTTGCATCCAAAAGCCTCATTTAATGAATCTTTTCGAGGATAATCCTGACACAAATCAACATCCAATCATAATTTAGGTGTTTTCAGCTTGTGTGGCCCATACTTAGTGATTTGGGACTCATTCGCCACCTTGGGTGAATGAGTCCCACCTAGGATTTTGGGTCTTGAACCTAGTTTCACACCTTTCTAAGCATTTTTAAAAATGGTCCCATAAATTATGCCTAATGGGACTCATTCGCCACCTTGGACGAATGAGTCTCACGTGGCCCAAAATAAAAATTAATTCAAAATTTTGGTAGGATTTTATCCTCCCAGATCTGATGTCAGCTTGTAGTGTTGTAATTCTGAGAATTCTTGCATAATTAAGTATAAATGCAAGTTTATTTCATTCATTTTACACCTAGCAATTTGAATGAGCGTCCTTATAGAAAGTTTGAGTTCACAAGAGTATTCAAAAGCATTCAAGAGCAAATTATCAAGCATTTTAGAGCATTATTAAAGTATCAAGCATCATGTTTTTTTTTGAGCTAACAATTGTGATGTAGGGTTTTATGATTCAAGCTAGAATTACATTCACGATCTATCACATTAAAGCAAGATTCAAGGTCTACATCCATTGAGCCATCTACTACATGTTTGCAACACTTCATTGCTAGGGTGTGATGAGTTGTAACATCATATTTTTTTCATTCATCATTTTCCATTCCTATTTCATTTCATTTCAAGGTTTGATTACCAAAACAAGGTTTGACCAAGGCAAACCCCTTTCCACTAACAAAACAACATTTTCCCCTCTTTTGTATGTGATTTGTAGGTTTAGGTTGAAGACGAATTGAAGAGCAAGTTTGGAGAAGTTGTCAAAGTGCCTAAAGTTGTCAAAGTTATCATCAAGCATTGGAGAACATTGGAGAACACCTATAGGTTGATTTACAGAGTTGGATTCAGAAACCTGAAGAACTAGATTGAGCAGACTGAGGAGAGAAGATTCATACTTTGAAGTTTCAAAAAACCTTAACTAGATTGATTCACCACTTCTAGTAAATGAGTCCCAATTTAGGTCAAAATTCTTTTTTTACAAATTCGGATACCCATTTGCCAGCCTCCTGTTCCCACATAGAAAACCAAATCTGAGACTGATTCACCCAACTTGAAAATGAGTCCCACTCAACATTAAAGTCATAATTTCTAGCATTACAGACCTCCTTCCGGTCATCTCCAGATTTCTAGGTGCACACATTTCATCTTGCAGGTTTCTATATTGTTTTTCATACTTTTCTAGGTCATTTTGTAAGTCATTGCATCATATTAGGGTTTAGTATTACATCTTGCATTGCATTTGTCTTTCCAAGTCTTAACTTGGTGGTGAACCCCTTATTAGTTTACAATCAGCCCCTAGGACAACCCTATTACAAGATCTCTTTCTCCTTTGCATTGAGATCTCTAAGGTTATCCTTGAATGAAATTGGAAATTAGGTGTGCTCTATGTCCTAAAACCATATGAAAGCATCCTAATCCCATTTTCACCATTTCAAGTTGTTACTTGTTAGATGTTTTCCTTTCATAACACTTTCCAATATAGTTTCATATTGAGTGCAACTTACCAATCCCAAGGTCATAAAGATTTAGCTTTTTGTAAACATGTCACTACTCGCTCATGAGACCAAATTAGCTAATATTCAATGTGTTTGGAATTTGGACTCATTCCTCATGCATGAGACAAGTTAGATAGCTTGGAGGAATGGTGTTATCAATTGCAGTTCCTATTTCCTCCACATTTATGTGTGTTATATTAACCATTTCCACCATTATTCTTAAGAGGCCACCACCTCATAGCTTTTCCAAGCTACTATTTCTTTGGAAACTCAACCTTTCAACTCAAAATCTCGGCATCACATGGCTATGCTTTGCTACTAGAAGTAGATTATAGATGTACACTATACTCATGGTGCTCAAATAAAAATCTCAACTTCATTGGATTAAGATTAGAGAAAAGGTTTGTGAAGAACTTTTTTAGGATTTGTAAGATCATATATCTCTCTTAGCCATCAATAAAATAAAGTAGGCACAAATTCTCTTTACTAGGATTTTAGAAATTATTTATTCCTTTATATAACATTATGAGCAAGTTTTTACTACACAAGAGTATACTCTAGCTCAAGAAAAATTTGTACAACAATACCTAAATTTATTTATTCGTCAAGTTTTCACATCTCAACATATTCTTTGTGATCAACTTCTCACTAAGGAATAATTGCATGAGGCCATCTTCTTTATTTTTGATGATAAATCCCCTAGCTTAGATGAATTCTCACATGTGAGTTATATAAAAAAATGGGATACTATGGGTGAAAACCTCCACAAGGCCTATCTAGAATATTTTATGAGAACTCGTTAGGAAACATAATCAACAAAGGAAATATTAAGTTCATACCTAAAGCTAGAAACCGAGAGGAAATTATAATAGCATCATACCACCTTATTAAATATCTCCTACAAGATTAAATTGCCAAATCTCTTGGTCTCAAGCTAAAGCAACTCTTTCCCCAATCGATCTATCTTGAGAAAATTGATCTTATTAGGTCATGACACATCATTTATAATATTATTGTTATTTGGGAAGAGATGGAATGGTCCTTGTGTTCTTAGAAATTAACTACAATATTAATCAAATTTGACTTCACTAAGGCTTACAACTACATTAAATGACCCTTTATTCTTGTCATGCTTTATGCACTTGGTTTGGGCCAAATTTTATCTAATTTTTTAGATGTTATCAATTGACACCTTGGCTTGCATCACCATTAATGGTTAGAAATGCAATCCTTTTGGGATTTTTTGGTTTATTCACCATGGATGCCCTTTAGTTTCTACAATTTATGTGCTTGTTGTTGAAGTCTTTGGCTATATTTTAGCACAATTCATCTACCCATTTGGTCAATGGGAATTTTTCTAATGATTATTTTCTTAGTCTACTTGAGGATGAGAATAATATCAAACAAGCCCTTATTTTCTTTGAAATGTAATGGAAAAAGATCCAATGTTCTAAATGGATTTTTCTTCCCAAATCTAGTTGGTTTGACCATTTTGGTTGGAAATTAAAAAATTGAGCATGACAAATTATTTTGATTTCTAGGCATTCCCTCTACTTTTCAAGAATCGTTTGTTATCTTGTGGCAAGTTGTCATCGCTAGATTTAAAAAATGAATTATTGGATCAATATGCCTCTCTTTAGCTAGTAAGTTCTAGGTGTGCTCTAAAATTTTAGGCACTGCCCACTTTTATTACTCTTGTTAAGTCTCTTTAAGTCCTCTTATCTAAAATTTGAGAAGCTATATAGGGATTTTTTTTAGGCCTCTATAGATGAGTATAAAGGATTTTATTGTATTTCTTAGAAATTTTGTTTTCTCCCTCATGATGCTAGTGGTTTAGGAACAATTTCAATTCATCATCAAAGCATTTCTCTCTATGCTAAATGGATCATCAAATATTTAGAAGGCAAAATTTCTTGGAAAATTGTTATAAGGCATTGTATTTCATTAAGAGTTCCTACTAGGTGACTAGCTTGGAAAGGACTTAGACACTACTCTCCTCACCATGAGAGAGCCTATCCAAACATAAGGAAAATTTGTTATTAAGAGCATCTAGATGGCCTAGGATTCCATCTATGTGTGTGTGAAATGTGCAAAGTTAGTATCAACACAAACATTAATGAAATGATTTATATTGAGAGATTCAAAGCAAAGTAAAACTATTCTAAGTTACAATAAAGATAAATCTTCCAAGTACATCTCATTGTCCTCTATTCTTAAATGATTGTTTTTAACCTTTTTGGCCCTTAGATTTCTATGTGCACAAAGGCTATTAGAATGACACTTAAGAAATGAGATTAGTATTCAACATGCAAGCCAACTATATGCCTACATGAAACTTTGTTTAAATAATGATGATGAATGCCATGATGGATGGAGGATGATGTTGATAAATGAACAAGTGGAGGTGGATTTAATGAAGTTTAATTAAATAAAACAAGTTTAGGGAACCTTGTTTATTTAATTAATTTAGAAGAAAGTGTTTTAGATTTTGGAGAATTAGAGAAGTGTGAACAATATAAATAAATTGAGCATTTATTTATATGTAGTTGAAATATTAATCAAATAGCTAGTATTTAATTAATTAAAGGTGATGACTATTTTTAGGTGTTTATTTAATTAATTTAGAAGAAAGTGTTTTAAATTTTGGAGAATTAGAGAAGGGTGAACAATATAAATAAATTGAGCATTTATTTATATGTAGTTGAAATATTAATCAAATAGCTAGTATTTAATTAATTAAAGATGATGACCTTTTTTAGGTGTATACACCATCAAGCCTTGGATTCTTTGGGTTGGTCACATTAGTCTCTCAATTAACCAACAATCTATTTGATAGTCTCTAGTTCTATCCAATCAAGAACATCTTCTTGCTAAATCCCATTGGGTTCATGATTTGAAATTCTTTAACAAAGTAATTAAAACTCTTTTATATCTCCTTGATGAAGCCACCTCAAATTTTAGATATCCTTGCTTGAAGCCAAGTTAATAATTTTGGCTATCCAATTAGGATTGGGAGACCTTCCAAACTATTATTGATGTCATCCCTTCTCATATGATTCATAAAATTTGGTTTAGGTCCTTCAAGTCCTAGTGGAAAGATTCAAATTGGTATCGTAAAACACAATTTTGCAATTATAGATATTGCAAGAAATACTTGTGGCTTATGCCTTATCTCCTAAAACTTGGAATCAATGGTTCTAGATTGTTTAAGTGGCTATTCTTGAGCTTGAATTAGCTCATTTCATGTGGTGCATTCCTTACCAAGGTCTCTACTTGGCTCTTGTTTATCTCATCTAGGAGTTCTCAACCCATGCCATCCTTTCTATGGACAATTAGAGACTCTCAAGCATCCTTTTTGGCTCTACACTAGAGCTTAGAAAACTTGAAGTTTGATACATCATTTTTTAAAAGCCTTTTTGGCCCAATCCCTTCTCACAGTATATGGTTTTGTTAGGAAATTAATCCTATCTTCCATTTAAATTTGTCTATATTTGGCATGCTTTCAAAATATAAATTATCTTCAGTATTTTGAAAAATAAAAATTGAACTCTCTTTTTAGGTTGTTCAATTGATGTTCATGTTTATCTCACAACCAATTAACATCTTAGCTCACAACCACAAAATCTTTCTTCAAGCAGCCGTGTCTTCGTTGTAACATAGTTAAGGAGTGCTCTAAAAAATCAATGGGAAACATAATCTGTAGGATGATATACGGCTGGTTTTATTATCATCTTTCACGTTTTTTCCATCCACTTGTATAGCAAAGTCTATGCAGTTACATAACTCTCTCTCTACTCTGCTCACGGGAATGACTGTTCTCGCACGCAAAAGAAATGTGAGCAAACCTGTTTTATACGGAAAATTGTATTCCACACCAAAAAACAGAAAAATACTGTCGAAAATGGGAGGAAATTTCGCATAGAGAAAATTGTAATCTCACCTTACTTTGTGGGCAATGGGATAGCTTAGTTTGGTTCCAATAATTAATCATCAACATTATTTTTTATTATTTAAATAACTTATTTAGTTTTGTAAGGAAAATTTAATTATCATTAAAATAACGAATTAGTTTATCTTTGAATTCATTTTTAATGAGTAAAATATTATTGACAATTAATGTTTTTTAATTATAAAAAATTGTTAGAAAATATCAGAATTTAAACTGTGATCGGATTGAATCAATTTTATTAGGAATAAAATTTATTTTGTATTAATTGAAAAAATAGAAAATACTTATCCAGTGGTGAAGCGGGTAGTCTAAATATTTTTACAATTTTCTAATGTAATATTTGATGATCTATGAGTTTTAGGTTTGTTCATCAAACATATTTTTAGTAGTGTTTAGTTGTTATTCTCAATCATTCATGTCATAATTCACTCTTCTTTAGTGACATTTAGCAATCATTTTGGAAGCTTTTGGATTGTTGTGCATTTTAACTTCGCTTCCAAGTTGCAAATTCATGACTAGACACAATAGTATGTGATCTCTACATTTCTCATAAGAAGATTATGTAATGGGATAATCATTTGCATGCTATTCAACATAGCTACAAGGGTTGCAATATATGTACAAAAAGATTCTCCTATTTTGAAGCTTGTTACAATTTCTAATATTTTACTCACAAGCAATTCTAATTGCTCTTCCATCTCCAAATACATTCCTACCAATAGAAGGAAGATGAAAAAATATATATATTCTTGTGTAAAATTTAGCCAAACTTCTTAAAACAAAGGACATTCTCCAACAAACTTGAACAAAAATTTAAGGCACTCTATAACAAGGTAATACCTAGGATAGACCTTGCATTTCCCTTAACATGTGTTAATTAGACCACATAGTTATACTAATAGCAATGCTAGAACTAAAGATGAGGAATGTAGTTGCAAGCATCATCAAAAAGCAAGGACAATCACACAATGGTTCAATCAACACAATCATTCATATAATACAACAATTAATTTGAGAAAAGAATATGTGTGCAATGCAATGCAATAGATGGACTAATTTTCTTTAAAAGATGTACGTATAACATTTTTTGTCAAAAGTTAAAACAACCTACAAAATAAATGACAATGAAAGGCTCACCCCATCACTTTAGCAATTAGTACAAAAGTTGGACTAATCTTCTTCATAAGATAAATTACCTAGGCCAATTCACTAAATAAAGTGACTTGTAACATATGATAAAATGGTAAGGATGGTAGGCTCACTGTGATAGTATCCAAACAAAATATTCCTTCCAAAAAAATATTCAAAACAAAATTCGAATGAAGCATCAATTCTTGCAGAGAAACTAACTCCTCAAAATAAAAAGCATATATATATTTCTAGTTTTAGATCACATTGTAATTTCTAGTTTTAGTAATGATTTTAGATCACATTGTAATTTCTAGTTTTAGTAATGATTTTATGCATGCAATCATTAATGTATGTCATAGAGCAAATACACAAGAACCACAATTCTTCTAGCTAGCAATGTAATTTTCAATTTTAAAAAAATCAATCAAATACATGTAAATGCTATCAAGCCACACAACAATAATAAATTTTGGGCCCTAGCCTCAAGGCCAAGAAATAGAGGTAGTCATCTACTATGCCAAATATCACTCAATGCACTTAATGGTAAAATAAATAAGTTAGATTGGAATTCATTTCACTTGTCCTTGTAGAAATAACATATTGCTGAAAAATGAATTAAGCGTGTCATTTGCCACATTTTTCTAATGTATCTCTTGTGTTACACCCATGTTATAACAATATTTCCCTCTAGCCTTGAGTGTTGTTAACAAGAATTTTCCAAAAGTTGTGCTAAAAGCTTCAATACATGTTTCAATTACTTAGCATGCCGATTCATTTTAACTATAGCAAGATATACATAGAATGTGAAAGGTTCAATAACCCACAACATAAAAAGATTTGCAAGCCCCCATTTTGGTAGAGAAATATAGACCAAAATCTATAAAATATATTTTCTTACAATTGAAAAAACTTTCTCAGCCATGCCAATTGCCTTTATATTGAACCATTTAACTATAAAGTGGTGGGTTGCCTATTTGATATGGTCCAAGTGATGCTCCATTGTTATAATACATCTAATAAGATTCAAAATTAATTAATAAACCACTTTCTCCACTATCTTGATAATGGTTACAATGTAACATTTAGTTCCTAAAAACATGAATTGCATCCAATAGTTATAAATGATTTACACAAGATAACTAAAAAAATGCACACTCTTATAAAATGAGATTTTTTTCATAAAATTCAATGCCAAAGGTGAGACTGAACATTTTGGTGATACATTCTATATTTAGTGGTTGTCAAGATGATTGGACATACCCATGTGTGTTTGTTCTTTGAAATATATATATATATATATTTCAACAAGGAGTCAACTAATCTAGGTATTTCAATTCATTTCCATGATGTAAATTTGACAAGTGGACATTACAAGCTAGTGTTCTCAAGAAAACTATATGGAATTCATGTCCAACATACACATCCAATATTGTCAAATATATGTGGAGATCTTGATAGTGCTTGGTGTGCTATTGAAAATATACAAGTTATGCATGGGCTTTATAAACCAGCTCCATTCATAGTTTCTTTTGGTGAAAGCATGTTAATGTTAGAAGTTCTTTGACTAGTCGGCAATTTGACCCACTACCTTTGTTCTTATTTATGGTATAGTCATGCTCTAATGCACTAATAGGCAAGGGTAGATTTTGTATTTTCATGGTTATAAGGCTTAAAAAAGGATCTAATGGAAAAAATGATGACCCTTGAATGTTGCTTCACTACTTAGTAACTAGGATTAGAATGTGTTGTCTACTAAGTAAACTTGAAGGTTGTTTCTTCTATTTGTTGTGGATTTCAATATATTCCATGCTACATGTTGTTACACTAGAACATACCAAAGTCAAGGTATATTATAATTATCAAATGTCACAAAGAATCTTTAATTTAATTTTCTTTGAAACCAAAACAAGCTACTATTACCATAACCCTTAAAAACAAATAAAAATGCACACTAGAAAATGTCATATTGACTATGGTTCTTCTATAATATATTTAAATAAATCAATTAATATTAAAGTAGCATATTGTTGGCAAAAAAAAATCACTCTAGTTACTACTTTAAAAATTAACCTTGACTCACTCAACGAGCAACAAAAAATGCACCAATAGTTGGATAAGTGGTTATGGGTTAAAAATATTTCTCTAATTTTTGAGAAGGATAGCTCCCTTGTATGATAACTTTTAAGGTTTTTCAATATATGTTTTTGACCAAAAATCAATAAAGGTGTACTACTTAAAATAAAGAATTGGAAGAAAATAAATGTTATGGGTACAAAATCCACAACATATACAAACTATGGAAGGGAAAATTCAAAATCTAAAAAGTATTCACCAAATGGTGCATAAACTTTAGAATAATAGCATCCTAATGAAAAATTGAAACTAGGATTTAGAAAGAATGTTTATGCTCCACATAGTATTTATAAAAGAAAAGTATAAGATATTTCTACAAATTTAACATAAGAAAATTTTACAACCACATAATCAATGATGCAAAGTTCACTAAAAACTTTTGGCATTCAAAACTTCAAAGCATAAAGTCTTTTCTCTATTTATTTCTTCAAAGATATGTGTGTGAATACTTCATAATTACAGGAAAAATGTAAAGAAAATAACCCTAACAACATAACTAAAACTAGTGGAGAAAATATCTAGTCCCTTTCCCAAAAGATCATATTTACTTCTTTTTTACCTTATACAACATCAGTAATGAAACTATTTCTTGACTTGTAACTATTTCTTAAGAAAAGGAAATAACAAAAATAAACATTTTTTTTTTTGCTTTTCTTTTATTATAAGAACAAATTTTATTTTACAATTACAAAAATATTTCAAAAATGATCTTAATCAAATTAAATTTAGCAACTAAAAGGATTGGATATCTCCTTGATATTCAATGCATATGATATTTATGTCCATTTTGAACACAGTGAACTAAAGATGTGTCTAAGTGAAAGATGAGATGGATTGGAGGAAGTATATTCCTAAAAAGTTGGTAGATGGGATCAAACAAATTCAAGATACCCACATTGGTAAAAGACCCAACAAATAAAATATAAGGAATATCTAATTTTCTATAAAATATAAGGAATATCTAATTTTCTAGAAAGATAAGTGGCCAAAAGAAGATTCATAGATTGCTAAATTTAAAGTTAGCTAACTTGGGTGGTTGAATCATTCTTTCATGCAATTCATTTTATAAGCATTCAAATAAAAAAAAATGCCTATGATGTTTGATGGGAGCATCTTAGAGCTCAGACAATCTTGCATCATCCAAAAGAGTTTCATTCTTGTATTTGATTTGAATTGTGTGGTGTTTTTTTATGTGTGGTTTTGTTTTTGTATGTTTATGATCCCACGTAATGATGGTTAAGGAATTCAAAAACCTGGTGAGTAAAAAAAAGATGGTTAATAATATCACTCTTGGGTACACTTAAAAATCTTATCAATTGTCATGAGTTGCACTTATATTCAAGAAGATGTGTGCAAGTGTAGATATAAGGAATAATTTGTGTAGTATTAATGCAATAATATTGTTTGTGTTCCAATATAGGCATAATATTTATATATTTTCACTTATAATTAGTATAATAGAAGAGGCCAAGTGATGGAAGAGCATCCTAGGGATTGGGCAATCTTGCATCACCCAAAATAGTTTCATTCATTGTGTTTTATTTGAAGTGTGTACTATGTGTTTTTATGTGTGATTTGATTTGTGTATATGTTTGGGAGCCTAAGTAATCTATATTTTTTTGTTACAAGGTAAATAGGTTTTAATGGACTCTTAAAACCCTTATATAACACAATGCTGGCAAAAAATAGTTGATCAACAATAAAACAACTAATAACTAAAAAGTTAAAGGGCATGATTTAACAAGAATTGGAACTTTAAACAATGACAAAGAAAAAACTACTATAAAATGCATTCTATAACACAATTGCAACTTATCTACCATTAGAAAACCATCAATCCAACTTACACTACTCCTAACCTATTGCTTGCAATTTGCACACAATTGACTCAAGGATGGGATTGTATAAAAAATTAGGAAGACCTCTCTTTCTCATTTAAAAAATAATACAAGGCACACCATTATATAATTCTCTAAACAATGGAAAAGGGGGAATTCCTCCACCAATGTCTCCACCATAGTCACCTCAAATGATGAGGAATAAATTCTAACCAAAGATGTTGTAATTTGTATAGATCCTAAAGCTAACAAGAAGCAAGAATCCCCTCATAGCCCACCAATTAGGAAATGTTAATAGACATGGGAGAAGCTTGAACTGGTTTAGAAGGTGAAATCCTAGTAGGGATTGATGAAACTATTAGAATTGCACTAGATGAAAGGGAAGGTACCTTAGGTGGAAACTCCAAGAACACATCATGATCTACCATCAAGGAGGTAGGACAAGGAAACTCAACCACCAAAAAGTCATAAAAATACATAATCAAATGATTAGGGAGGGCATTCTACCATCTTGTAATTGATCCCACATCCTATGGAAATAACAAGGACAATCAAACATAATGTGTCTAGTAGCAAAGCATCTTTTGCATCAAAATAGAAGGCTCTCATAACCAAGAAACTAAGTCCACCACCTCAACCATCAAAATAATATCCCTGTGAACTACCTTAGAAATTTTGATGTACACTAAAATATAAGCAAAGGTAGTATGTGGTTGAATCCACCTTCAAAAAATGGCCAATAGTATGGTTGATGTACTCAAAGTAATAATCTTCTTGAAATTGGAGAGGGAGATTAAGCAACCTCACACAAACTAGCATAACATTAAGAGATTCATTTGTAGGATTGAAAGAAGAGAACCAAAATTTTAGAGAGAGGGAATACTCATCACACATCCACAACCAACCATCATGGCACAATGAAAAATATTGATAGGCAACCAGTGATAGGCCTCCAAGACTATATAACCAACTTACGCAAGTCCAAAAGAGAAGGTTAGATGTGATTAAATATACATATTAGACTTTGACAAGCATAATAAGATTCATTTCCAATCACATATTATCCATAGACCATGATAGAGGAGGATTGTGAACAAGGAAGGGGTTGAACTTTACCATGTTGAGGAAGGTGCTCAGTAGGATTCCTGGCACCAACCATGGCCATAAAATAGATTTCATGAACAAACCCATCTTTTCTCACACCTAGGGAAACATGACCAAGAGAAGATATAGATATATTATCCACTATACCTCCATTAGCATGACCATTTGATCTCACCATAAAAAATCCTATTACAGAAACATGATCATCACTAAGGTGTTGTATTTTACTACAAAAGATTAAGGAATCCATGTAGGATACAAACCATCCATTAGAAATTTTATATGTTAAGGATTCATTCTTTAGCCTAAATATAAAACACAACACACTCCTTTATTGGTTATGTTAGACTTGGTTAGATTTATTCAAGTGGCATTCATAAGTATACATGAACAACAAGGCATCTACAAAATTGTAGGTTGGAAGCTAAATCGCTAATTTTCTTCTATGTTGGCATAAAAGTGGAAACTTCCTTCTATAGAGGTAGTTGAACTTTGCATAGAAGTCAAGCTAAAGGACTACACATTTGAGAGTTTGAATAAAAGCTAAGAGTGAGACATGCCAATGCATATTTAATTTTTTTCATTTTGTTTATTACAATTATATTCGGGTGCACCTAAAATAAGCTTACTTGGGTAGGTGTTCTCCCCCTTACACAATAATAGGCATCTACTAAGTGTTAAAGGTAAAAGCTTAAATCTACTTTAAACTTAACTTTGCATTCATATAAATGGGGAATGAAAATGTTAATTCATTAGAATTTAAGTACAAAATTGACAAATTGCATTCAAAGTTATAAACAACAAATGAGGATTCTAGCACCAAACATTGAAGGGTGATTCCCATGCCAATGTGTCGCACAAATGTCCACATAGTAATATTATTAATACAACCCAAAATAGTAAAGAGCTTCTATAAGATGTTTGAATGTCACCTAATTTATAAAACTAAAATTGGGAACATACCAATAATATATTAGATGATGAAACTAAAAAAAGTACAATAAATGACTAGATTTAAATTATATTTAATGAAGAAAAGAAATTAACAATGAATAGAAAAGAACTTGAAAACCTCCATGTAATTGAGTGCTCTCAAAATTGCTACAAACAAAAAGGAAAGGAAAAATGTTTGGGGCTATTTTGGAGCTTACATTTAGGTCAAATCCTTGTATTCTTATTCCATACTCCACAAACAACCAAGATAGAGAGATTAAAAACAATGTGTTCTCTTACTCTTAAGTGCATCTAGAAAATAAGAATAGTGACAATATAGATATTATAACTAGAATGAGAGATTGGAAGGATGTTGTTAGCTCTCAAAAATGCAGGTTTTAACCACAAAAGGTTGCCAAGCTTTCACAACATTTTAGGGTAATAGAACAAGGTTTGAAACAATTAAACCTTCTACTCTTTAGGTGCTACAAAACCAAGGTGGGTGTACCTCTCTGAATAATGCAGACTTAACTTGCAATCAATCCTCTCACAACACTTGTTCACAATGGCAAATGGGAGTGAACAGATGAAATTCAACTTGAAAACAGTGACAATATTCTGAACTAAGTCCTAAATACTTGATTAAAAGAAACTAAATGAATTCACAAAGATGAAGTGCAGAGACTAGTGCCTTGTTGGGTATGCGGAGTCAAACGAGATCAAGATGAGCAACACTTTCTAGAGAAGACACAAATTATCTAGCATACATTTTGTTTACAACTTGTATAAACATGGAGTAATGTGACTACTAAGTTCTACTTTAATAATCCAAAATGAATCTCTCTGATTACTGTGATCAATAAAAGGATTTAATCTTTGCTTGAAAGAACCAATTGATTAATCACACAAATACAACAAGTGTGTATTGATAAATTGAACATAAACTTGTCATGTCAATTTAAACACCTAGAAAAATCAATCATGGAAACAACTTAGCAGTATTTTTCATTCAACTCAACAGATAATTGACACCAGAGAAATGCAACAACATCAACTGAATCTCATAAATACCTTCATTGTGAAAATCATGTAACAATAGCCTCTAGTCTGATAATCTTATTCTCCTATATCTATTTTCAGTGTATCAAAAAATCTAATTTATGGGTCTGTATTACAACTGCAATATGTCTATTTATACACAAGCATTTGAAGAAAATATCAAATTGAAAAACATATGTCGGCCTAGCAAAAATTTGGGCTCCAATCGAGCTGCAAGCACTACCATCCAAACAAAATCAAGGTCGCCATAGTGATATGTATCTCTATTATTCATTAAGAACAAATACCAAGACAATATGAGTATGCTGCAATAACATTAATCAAGTATCCGCCTCGCATCAATGCCTCGCGGCATCGTTAATCAAAGGGAAAGCCAATCATAAGGATTATCATTGTTGTTTATGTAGATGATATTATCTTTGTTGGAAGTCATGATGATTTGTGCAAGAAATTTGTTGATCAAATACAACAAGAATTTGAAATGTCAATGATAGGTGAGTTGTCCTACTTTCTTGGTTTGCAAATTTCACAATTAGACAAAGGAAGTTTTATTTCACAAATAAAGTATGCTAAAAACATGTTGAAAAGGTTTCAAATGGATGATTGTAAGCCTATTAGTACACCTATTGTGATTGTGTGTAAGCTATCCAAGAATGATGATTCACCAGATGTGATCAAACCATGTTTAGATCCATGATTAGTAGTCTATTGTACCTTACTACCTCTAGACCAGATATTGTACAAGCAGTTTGTATGGTAGCTAGATTTCAAGCTTCTCCAAAGCAATCTCATTTGAATGATGTAAGAAGAATTTTTAGATATTTGCAAGGTAGTTTGACCTATGGTTTATGGTATGCTAAACATGACGACTTCACTTTGCAAGGTTACACAAATGCTGATTGGGCTGGGTGCATAGATGATAGGAAGAGCACAAGTGGAGGTGCTTTCTTCCTTGGTGGTAGATTAGTCGCTTGGCACAGTAAAAAGCAAGAATCCATCTCATTATCTACAACTAAAGCAGAATAAATAGCTGCTACCTCATGTTGCTCTCAAGTTCTCTGGATGAAACAAACTCTAAAAGATATCCAGGTCGAATATTGAACACCTATTTCCATTATGTACGATAATTCTAGTGCAATCAATATCTCTAAAAATCCCGTCATGCACTCACGAACCAAGCACATAGCTATTAAGTACCATTTCTTGAGAGAAAAAGTGAGTGAAAAAGAAGTTCAACTTGAATATGTGACTATTGGTGAGAAAATAGCCGATATCCTTACCAAACCATTGCCCAAAGAGACATTTGAGTATTTAAGAATGAGATTGGGAGTTGTGTCTCCCTCTTCTAACATTTAGTTATATATGGAAGTTTATGATTCAGGGGGAGCTTATTATATTTCATCTTACATCCCTGAGTTTTTTCTACTCCAAGGGGGTAGAAGTGTCAAGTTTGAAGATTCAAGGAGAGATGGTTCTTCAAGGAGAGATGGTTGCTACTCATATCATACACCTATACACTTGCTATCTCTAATAGTAGTTTCTGTTGTCCATGATTATTGCTGCTCCTTACATGTTTCTTCGTGGAGAAGATTATTGCTTTCCTTCATACTGGAAAATGCATTACCATTTGGTTGGTGCAAATCTGAATCTTGTTATGTTCATGACAAGGGGAGACAATCTGAAAGTGATGTGTTCAATTAGATGTTTTTTGCTTCAGTTTTATGAAAAAGAGGGAGAAGATGATTTGAAATTTATGCAAGCATAGTTGTATCCAATCTGAAAGTGGTCTTTATGACACCCTTTTCCATTGTTGTCAAAGGGGGAGAAAGTTATTTGGTTGGTAAAGATTATCTGATGGAGAAGTTGATCTGGATGATGTGGTGTGGAGAAAAACTTCGAGTTATTAACAATCGATTATTGACATCAATGCCAAAGAAGGAGATTGTTGGCATTGAGTTTATTAGTTGGAATTAGATTGCCATTGATGTCAACTCATGGTATAAAAACCATTGTATGCAACTACAAGAACAAGCATAGCTACATGAAGTTCATAGTGATAGGAAATTCATGCTACAAAAACATCATAGTTTGCAACTACAGCAGTGTGCATTTCATGTGACAGGAACTTCACTGCGACAAAACCTTAACAACTCAAATCAAAGTCAACGATGGTCAATATTTAAATATGCAAAAAGACAACTTTGCAAGTTGGACCGA
>VDFB02159817.1:0-26968 GCA_007258455.2 Sequoia sempervirens
TTTCCATTTTAAATTATGGTTCATTTTCAATTGATTTATTGATATTTGGGTGGCTCTATTATCATATTATATTAATATTATTATTTTTATTATATAATTATTATTATTGTATTATATTATTATAATATATTTTTATTATTATTTTAATATAATTATAATAATAATTATATTATAATACTAGTGAACCCATCATTTTTTGTTAAATAAAGTCTTAAAAATATTATTAAAGTCAAATAATATTATACATGATAATAATAATGTATATTATATTTAAATAATTATTTTATTAATTATTATTATTATCATATTGTTATAATATGACAATATGATAATATTATAAAACTAATAATAATAAACAACTAAATATTTCATATAAATTATATATAATAATTAAGAGAATAGTTATTTAAATAATATACATAATTATCATATATAATATTATTTAAATTTAAAAATATGTTTTTTTATAATTTTAATATAAAAAACAATTATAAAAAAATTCTTTATATTATAATATCTAATATATTACAATTTTTATATCATAATTCAAATATATTATAATAATGTTAGTAAATATATTATATATAATGAAATTTTATAAAAAATATTTAGTTTAAATAATATAATAATATTGTTGAAATATATTATATTATTATATTAGAAAACTATATATAATTTAATTAAATATTTTTAATAATTATTTGAATATAATATATTTTAATATTTATTAAAACATTAAATATCATAAACATAAAAGTTCAAATTATTAAAAATTCCATAAAGTTAGTAAATTTCTATAAAGTGAAGAGTAAATGCATTTCACCCTGTCTTATCAAACAGTACTTAGATCTGACGAATAACGGAAATGATACGAGGTGCAAGTGATGGCATGCGGCATGCATCCATGCCCCGGTGCATTTTCGGGGCTGGATAGACGCTGCCAAATTATACATATACCTCTATAACCTATTTCTAGATAAATAGAATAACTTAGTTTTAACATTCACCTTAGAACTAATTAGATGCACTAGACATCTATACATCATCCATGGATAATACATATAATAATTATTTCTAAAAATGGATATTTTAGTTTTAACATTTGCCTAAGAACTAAAATTAAAACAAGTAATAAAATTAAATAAATAAAAATACTCTTTAAATAATTTAAAAGATTAAAATTTATGTATTATATATAATAAATAAAACCATAAAGATATTTGTACAATCCATATTAATTTTTATTTATTTCTTATATATAAAATAAAATTTAAAACATTATTAAAAAATAATTATTTTTAAAAAAATAACTATTATTAAAAAAAAAACATAAACTAATCTTCAATTATTAATCAATGAAATTAAATATAAAAAAATTACATCTTAAAAATAAAATTTATAAACACATTACAAGTTAAAATGAAATAGAAAGAAGATAAAAAAAACGCTTAAGCCAATAAATGGGGAGAGCATGGCGTGAATTGCCACTAAGTACTGTGTAGTCAAAGTAAATACGGATGGCAGAGTTAGGGAGGCAAAGTTGCGGAAGGCAGAAATACACGAATGGCGAGAAAATCAAGGAAGACAACATCCATCCATGCCCCATCCATGCCCCGGTGCATTTTATAGTCAAAGTAAATCGGATGGCAATTGGGAGGCAAAGTTACGGAAGGAGAAACACACGAATGGCAGAAAATCAAGGAAGACAACATCCATCCATGCCCCATCCATGCCCGGTGCATTTTCGGTTTGGATAGTCCTATATCAATTCAAAGTCCCTGTTAAACATTTCCAAAATGAACCACTCACATCAAGAGCTATTCTTAATTGACTTTGCCTTTTTAATTTTCAATGCCATATTTTGATGGAAATGAAAACCTAATAATATCAAAAATAAAATCGTAACATGTACAAAGAATGGATGCTTGCAAACTTTTAAGGTGTGCAACATTTATTTAATAAAAAGTGCCAAGATGCACTTGAATGGTATTCTCAAACCCCTAGTTCTATACAAGGGTTCTAATTACTTGTTTTAAGGCTTTTAAGGTATAATTATAATCATTTACTCCTAGAAGATCAGTTCTGCTATTTTCTTACCATCAATTTGAGATTGAGGCGATGAAAATCTAGACCTTAAGGTTCAACATGCCTTAGGTAAAAAGGCTCCATTTCAACTTCACAAATGCACTTTGTTGTAGATGATAATAAGTGGATTATTTCTACTCTAGGGCTAAATCCAAAATATAATACAATGTCTTGTTTGAATTTTTAATATCTTGGAGGGGATACTTTTGTTATATCCAATCAAGTTTAATTTTATAATTTCTTTACAATAATATATACATTGAAAATCCTACATTTTCCAATTGGTATTTGTGATAATTATCGAATTTGCACATTTTTGTTTTTAAAGATAACAATCACATTTGTTGATAAACAAAAAAAGTTTAACTATAACTTTTAAAAGTGTTTACTAGAAGATTAGTCAACTTAGCCCAATGGTGATTTTTGTCTGAAATCACTATTCATAAATTGTGGGTTTTTTTCTTCAATTCTTGCCATGAGTGTTTCATCCTCAGGGTAAATGAATTGTAATTCCATGCTCCAAAGGAGTAATAATCAAATATAAAAGATGTATTCTTCGTATGGTAGTTACTTATTGTTTGTTCTCTTATATATCTTTTTCCTTTAATAGTAATTTTATATTTTATATTGTACTTATATTTTTTTGATATTTTAAATTTATTATTATTGTTATTGTCCCATTTTGAAAAGGGGACAATATAATCCGCCTTTGCCAATATTACTTATTTTCAAGCAATTACAAACCAGTATAATCTTGGATTTTTTTCTTCACTTGATTGAATCTTTTTGAGGATGTTGAGATCTCGAAGCGATATTGAAGATTTGTAATTCCTAATCCTCAATCCAAAACTAAGATCTATATGTTCAATTTCAAGAACTTGAAGATAATTTGGCATGATAATTTTGTTGATCATCTTGAGCATTCATCTCTTTTAATTTTTTATGCAATTTGGTAGTTGTATCTTCAATCTTCACACAATTTGATGTTGGAGAAGGTAATCTACCATCTTCAGAAACATTAGTGTTAATAATGGATGCATTTGTTGTTCTAGGACTAATGCATACAACTTGACTTGTTGACTTTGGTTTTCATTTTTGGTTAGGTCCCATTGCTTTTTGAGGACCAAAAATTGTTGAGATATGATACTATAATGATTAGCCATGGCAAAAGACTTGCCCATAAAAGATGATATAGAACTGGATGCCTAGGATTGCCCTTTTGATAAACAATGATACCCATCCATTGTTTGAGATTTATTGACAAGCCAATCATGAGAAAAAGAATGTATAGTTGTAATTATGATTGAGTTGGAACTTGTGCATTTTTCAACTTTAAAACGTCAGTTGTAATGCTATATCTAGTAGTAGTACTCCAACCTCTTGTTGAAGCTTGAACTTGTGGAGTGTATACACTTGATGAGTTCCTATTAGGTCTAATAGAAGCCTTAGTTATAGTCATTGGCATAGAACTTGCGCTAGGAACACTTGTCCAATCCTTTGCAAGTGTTATTAGATATTTCTCCAAACTTCACAAGCCTCCCAAATATGAAAAACAAGCAAAAAATCAGAACTTCTAAAATCTGGTATGGAAAACCAACACTCAAATTAAAAAACCAGCAAGATTGAAACACTCCAAAATGCTCCTAACTCCATCAATACACCTCAGAATGACTTAGACTCAAATGCAAATGATGCCTAAGAGAGGGGTGACTAGTTGCAAACTCTCAAACCACACCAAACAGACCCAAATAATTTTGCACACTTCCCAATGCACCACAAGAGAAAGTATGACCCTCTAGGGAAGGGCAACCTCCATTAGTAAATTCATTCCTCAATAATAAAATCTAAAAATCAACAAGGGGCGCCTAGGGAAGACTCAAGCATGGGGTCAATACCTAGAATCAACAAAAAATTTCCTAGTGAGTTATGAGCGAAAACAACCTACAACCAAACCAAAACCAACAATACAAAACTCCAGAAAACTTCAAATAACATCATCTTCATAAGCCCAATCTGCTCTTCAGTGTAAAGAACAACCATTGTCTTAGCTAGTTGCTATCTTTCAAGCAAGAAACCAAGATTGCTAGGAGGTATGCATTCCTCAAAGCGAGAGAGTCACCATTTAGGCAACACTTCATTATATATTCTTCATGGATGATCAAATGAAGATGCAAGGTCTTGTATTTATAACTTCTCCAACCTAGAAATTCAAACTCACATTTCCCTCCAAAAGGGACGCCCAAATGAAACTCATATTCACCTCAAATTTGCATTTAAATTCCAACTTTATTAAAATGCAATTACTCACCAATATAGGCATCCAAATCACTTAAGTGAAATACTTTATAATATGCAATTATTTCTCCAAGCTAGGTGTCCAAAACTCTTAAGTGAAGAATATATTATAAAATTGTAATTATCTCCATGCTAGGCATCCACACAACCTTGGCCAATATATTTTTCACTTAACATTATATTTACCCAATAAAGCACCCACACAAGTACTGACTTGCCAAAACGAATTCCAAGAGTGTTGGAAGCCAAACTACTCAAACTGCCCTACCACATATAGCCACAACACTGAACTGGTGAAATCCTGCCCAAAATAGCACTGCTAAAAATATCACTTACTAAAATAGTGGATCAATGCATTTGAGTACGCAACTGGTAGCCATCGCAGGTCCCTACGTAAAATAAAGTTCAAAAGCAATAAAGCTGATGTAAATGCATGTTATAACACTAATGGGCTTCCAAAACCTGAAAGAACTACAAAAACCAACTATGCATGCAAACCCTTGATTGAAAACGCAATGACAATCATCAATAAATGCATGCCGGATTCAGAAGCTTCGAAACTCCAAAAAAGAAACCAAAATAACAAACTAACCCAAAACCCAACATGAAACCCCAACCTCAACAGAACCTCCCTGGAAACCAATCACTGATCATCTATTTATAATCCAGAATAGGCTGTAACAATCACTTTGGAAAGTGTAGTGCTAAAAATAGGGACATTACAATCCTCCCTTCCCAAAATTGATTGTCCTCAAGCAATGCCACCACAACTCCAGAAAAATTTAAATTGATCCATACCAAACCAAGTACAATCCAAGGGTCCCATGTCCGTCTGAAGGACACACCATGCCGATGTTGCACCACTCTGATCACATCAGTGAAAACATCATGCCAAACCCAATTTAGCCCCTTGTAACCTCTAAATTGTTACCATCCATAATACTCAAACTAAAAAATCTTGAAGGACTAAAATCAATATCATGCAGCATCTCATGCCCAAAAAGCCCCGAGTCATCAATATCAACAATGCCACTGTCTATCATAGTCTTAGGAAATAGGAAAGATAGTCTACTCAACTCAAAATCAAACTCCTTAGCATACCTCCATATGGTATCTAACAAAGCCACGATTGTAAATGTGACCTCCAAATCTTCTTGCAAAGAGTAAAGCAATCCTTTGCAAGAGCTCAACATACTCATACTCATAACTCCCCATGAATCTTCTTTGCCTCATCAGAATTATTCTGAAACTATCACGAAGACTTCTGAAAACTCTTATAGAATCCACTCCAAGAGTCTCAGAATGATGAACCAAGGCAATCAAAGGTTCGTTGCCCCAAGCACAAATACAAGAAAATGCATAGGAATAGCCACTAGTAACAACTTGAACACCTCCCAAAGACGGATTTAGATTGCTTTGAATCATCATTTCTTGCATTCGAGGCCAAAAATTAATCCTAATAGCAGATTGTGAAGTCTGAAAAAGAGTATACCAATTGCTGCTATATCAAAAATCATCACCCGATTTAATGCATCTGCTCATGTCCAAGGTTGGAAACATCCTCTCAAGAGACTCCAACCCCACATAAAACCGACCTTTGCTCGAAATATCTCTCCAATCCACTAGTTGATGAGCAAATGGAACCATCCAATGGTTCGTAAGGATGGGGACATCATCAAAGAATCTGAAGATTGAATCCTTATCCCTCCAAGAATTCATCTTTCCACAAGTATTTGGCCCCGTCAACCCATGTTGAGGATCCCAAGCATGGATACCCAACTAAAAATGATCTCCAAAATGCTAGAAAGAAAACTCAACACATCTCCAAGTGTTGGTCAAAACCAAGTGCGTACTCATGAAGTTGGTCCCTTCTAGTGAACCTTTGAAACCAATCCATTAAAGCTTCAACAACATTGGAGTATGAAACATGATATGACTTCAAATTCAACTCCCAAGATTGACTAGTATGAGCTAAAGCACCACTCAACCAAAGGAATGGATTGACAAGAGTGCAAGCACCATGTTCTGGTCCATCTTCCTCCCCTACTTCATTAGTAACAAATCTGAAATCTTCACTCTTTATTGTTGTAATGAAGTTACTAGCAACTACTAAGACTTGTTTTATTAACACCTTGATGTCAAAGATGTTGAAATCATCTTGCTTCAACACTTCCCAAGTGGAGACTTCATCCTTAAACCCTCTCATGCATTAACTAACAACAAGCCTTGGAAGATTATTAATCACAATTTGTGTCACATCCTCATGGTCTAATATCAAATCATTAGTAAACTAGAAACTATACTCAATCTCATGCTTGGTCACTTCACCACATGTCTCATTATTCATCAGAAAGAGGGAATTGCCATACGTTGCTTTTGCACTCAATTCAAAGAGAGGATTGCCAAACACTTGGAAGTCATCCCTTTCATCTTGCTCACTTCCATCTTGCTGATCCAAATTTGCACTTACAACTTTTGATTTTCATCAAAAGTTCCCCAAGTGAAACTCTTCTCAAAGACTATCAAGCTCTCCAATGGCTTGCTTGATTTCTTCAGCTCTTTGTGCATTCTCTTGCTCCCTAAAAAGTTTGAAATCAACAAATTGATCTTCTACCTCCATTAGAGCCAACTGATTATTTTCTAACATGTCCTTTGTTGATTCAAGCTCAAGAGTAAGCTCATCAACCTTTCCTTTTCTTGGAAAGCACAAATGGTCTCCTTTGCAATCTTGAAGGCATAATCTCGATCTTCAATCAAGTGTATGTATGTTGATTTCAATACCTCCAAGGAGTCTTTGATAAGTTGTAAATTAGGAAGAGCAACTTCATCCTCAACTCCTCTTTGTCTTTCTTCAAACTAAGCCTTCCAATAGAGATTTTCAACCAAATTGTGTGTGTGGTCAAACCTAGATAGGACTCGCACTTCCCTTTCAAAGGACTCTCTAAATTGATCTTCCCACTCAAGAATCTGCAAAGATGGTGGATTGCTCGTAGGCTACTTTTCAAAATAAAAAATTTGTTTTGTGTCTTCACTTCCTTCGTATTTGCTCCAATATTCTTGTCTTCCACCACCAACTAGCTGTGATTACTCAATACCAAGAAGAGAATCATCCTCCACAATTTCTTCGACCCTTTGTTTGCAATCAACTTCTTGAATAGGTAAATCAAATTTGTGTTTGAGAACCTCTGTAAACCTTTCATCCTCAAGAGCCATATGGTCTTCTAGTTCTTCCTCCTCCTCACTGTCTCCTTGATTAAAGGTTATGGTAGCCTCCAACTCAATCAATGAGTCATCATTGAACGTTGTTCTGAAAGTTTTGATAGCAACACATTTCACCTTAGTGGCTGCAACCAACTTAAAGGGATCATCATGGAACTTTGCCAAGCAATCTTCTTCATCAAAGACACCTTCCCCTCTAGAGGCCACCTCATAGCTTGCATTGCAATGTGTTTTTTTATCTTCATTAGGATCAAAGGGAAATCCATCCCACACAAGTTCTTTATCATACCTTGGTGCCATCACACCCGTATCCCAAATGCTAAAGGGTTGATTGTGATGGTCAATAGGAAAGTGCTCATCGTGCTCCTCTTGAAGTGTTGTCTCTTTGAATGAGTCACTCCCCATTTCACTTAAATTGATATCTTCATTAGTAGCTCTCTCCACGGGTGTAGTTTGATAATTAGACCCAATACCTCCCATGTGACTATCATTGTATTGGAATAAAGAATCATCCAAGTTGGCTGCTTTGAATACTTTATCATTCTTTTCTTCAATGGACCTATCATGAGTAGGTGTGTTATTGATTTCATCATTAGCAGCCCCATGCATAACAAGGAGATCTTCTTGGTTACTTGTCATGAACTCTTCATGTGAAAACTCTTTGGAAATTGGGTCAGCAACAAGTAGAGAATTATCCCTCTCCAAATATTCAACATGATTAGATATGAACTCATCAATCATCATAAGCACCATCACTATGAAAGTAGTCATAAGCTGATTCAAAGACACCACTAGTATTTCCTTCATTTTTCTCTATCTTCTTCAAAATTGGCTTCAATTTCTCCGCACTTTGATTAAACAATTCATTAATCAACATATCAACAATAGGAGAAACCTTTTCTTCACGTTCATATGCGTCCAAGAGAAGAGATTGGACATTTGGTGGAATTTCATCAACCTCTTTAAAAGTGAGAACAAGAATATTCTTTACAGCTGCAATAACATTCTCTTCTTGTTCACTCCAAGTGGATATGAAGAGGTAGTGAAACAAGTGATAAATCTGATTTTGCATTTCCAAGTCTATTGCAAAATACATGTCCCAAGATCTTGAAAATGTCTTTAAGATAGCAGCTCTTCTGGGAAATTGTCTGCTACCAGTTTCATCAAGATCTTGGAAACTTTCTACAATCTTATGAAGAATCTTCTTCATAGTTTCATCATCATAAGGCATCAAAGGTGCTAGAATTCTCATAACTTGTAATGTCTCCTCCAAAGTGAGACATCTCAGTATTCAGTAGTAGATTAGCCTATCATTGTGACCCTCGTAGGCTAATGAAGGTGATTAGAGGGTCTTCTGAGGATTGTATCACCTCCGCCGTGATGATCAGCTTTGGCTTTTGTTTGAGGCTTTCCGGGACTCGTCATTTGCTCAACTTACTATTTATAGTAAGTCCCATGGATAGAGTGGGACCCTTACTATTTTTAGTAAGGCATGTGATCGCATGGAGAATCATCGATTTCCTAGTTCATGATGGCGTGATAGAAATGATGAATTTAAGGAGTTATTAATGTTATTTGGCTTAAATAACATTAATTAATTAAAAGGTGATATTTTAATGTTATAACTTGAGGGTCAAAACGTCATTAAAAGGGGGCCAAATTGATGAATTAATTATTGGGCGCCAACTCCTAAGTTTTAATGAAATATTAAATGATGCAAATAAATAACATTTTAATGTTATTAAATGCCTTTTTGGAGAAGTTCGACTTTCTCATGAGGGCATATATATTTCAATTTGGAGTCATTTTGGGATTCATTGGATTAAGCTTGTTGTTAATGAATTTGTTTCTGAGAGTGAAAGCCAAGGGTTTTCAATCCTCGAGCATTGGAGAGCGCCTTCTTCAAAGGATTGCAGCCCTTTGAAGCAGTGAAATATCTGTTGAATTTGGCGACAGGAGGGCATCATTTAGGTGTTCTATTGGTGCAAATTAGAGAGACAAACGGAGGGTTGGTTGTATTGTTCAGAGATTGCAAGGTTGAGAGGTGACGATTGCAGATTTATCATTTGCCTTAATAAATTAGACTTAAGGGTGGTATGGCCTTGCTTTATCAGCCACCATTTGCAGCAGGGGTCGGCCCAGGCGGGGCAATTTTGATCATAAAGGATTCAAAAAAATCAATAAAAATTATACAAAGGGGCGCCCAGGCCTAGGGAATCCAGCCATACATTTCGTGATAAAAAAGGCAGCCTATTGAGGGAGAATCGAACCATTCTGTGAAGTTGCTTTTTGGTTGAAAGTGATGAACAACAGCTGCATGTCTTCTAATAAATTCGGGTATGATTGTAATAATCTGTTCTCTTGAATATTGAGCAATAAAACATATATTGGAGGAGCTATTATCATAGTTGTTTGTATTTCTTTATGCTTTGCATTTTATTTCTTTATAAGTATTTCAAAAAAAAAGAAAAAGTAAAAAACCCTCATAAAACATCAAAACACAAAAAAACCAACATCAGAAACTAGGGCACGGAGTGTTCTTACAACTTCACTGAAGCATGAAGTAACCGACAAACTTATTTCTTCATCTGGATGCCCTATCCAATAAGGATGAATCAAAGAGGTTATGGCAGGAGATAATGCCTTCTTCAACAATTCAGTAGGTGATTGTTGGACTTGGCTCAAACAATGTTCCAACTCTGATAATATACTCACTTCTTCACCTTTTATCTGACATTCTTAATTGAGCCTTGTACCGGCAATAGAAAGTGACCTTGCCAATCTGCTTTCTTCTTCAGAAGCCATAATCAAATTTGACTTCTCACGGTTCCTGAACTTCAAAAAATGTAACATCTTTGGAACTTCTGAAAATTAAAATTGAGTTCTGACCTCTGGTGTAGAATCTGATTTCTCTGTCACTCACCTGACAATTGAGCTTTTTTTTTTCATAGGATGGCAGGATCTTGGCTCTGATACCACTGAAATAACCCCTTTACAATTTTTTCAAATTTTCACATCAACAACTTCACCTGTCAGTGTTAGCAAAACCAAAACCAGCTCTGAAAGTAACCCTACACCAAGAATGTACACCAAGATCCCAATGACGGGCGAGGTGTGAGCATATGGCGCTGGGGATTGTTAGCTAATAAACTGAAAGTGTTGGAAATACAATGATTATGCAACTCAACCACTTATTCAGCGGGAGTAGATTGACGGCTCAGCCGATCAACATTATGAGGATTACAAAGTGCATGAAAGTAATGGGTGGCTTGCCAACCCCTTCCACTTGTTCAACGGGCAATACAAAAAGTAAATGGATGGCGAGGCCAGTCCCTTCCACTAAGAGTGGGAAATACAAGTAAAGAGCATGGACGGCGAGGCCTGTCCCTTCCACTATGAGTGGGAAATATAGAAGTAAAGTTGCATAAAGAAGACGACTGAATCAGTACTACTGATATCAGTCTTACAATAAGATATGATCTGCAAATAACAATGAGATATTGTTGCCCAATCACTCTAAAATATTATTATATGCTCCACCAAACTTCTAAAGCTCACAACTATGAAAAACGCACCCAAAACCCAAACTTATGACAATCTGATATATAAAACCAGCAAGCACAAAACTCAGACCAGCAAACATGAAATACTCCAAAATGCTCCTAACTCCTCCAAAACTCATCCGATTGATATGAAATAAGATGCAAATGAAACTAGGAGAGATGGCAACCCAAACTAGACATTGAAATTGCTTCCAACACTCACCAATAAATTAAGCACGAATCCCAAGACATCCACAGGCATGGTACGGCCTGGGAGAAAGGGCGACCTCTAAGATAAAATTCAAAACAGCAAGATAAAATCTGGAAATCTGTAAAAAGGGACGCCTATGACAAGGGAATGGAATGAGCCACTACCCACAACCAACAATAATTCACCTAATGAGTTATGAGCGAAAACAACCTACAGCCACACCAAAAACCAGCAACCTGCAAACATCAAAAACACCAAAGAACTTCAGAAAACTTCAAACACCATCATTCCAATGAGCTCCATCTGTTCTTCAGTGTAAAGAACAACCTTTTCTCTTAGCTAGTTGCTATCTTTCAAGCAAGAAACCAAGATTGATAGGAGGGATGCATTCCTCGAAGCTATAGAGTCACCATTTCGGCAACACTTCATTATAATTTCTTCATGGATGATGCCAAATGAAAGCCAAGGCACTTATTTATAACTTTTCTCCTCAATTCAAATCCACTTTTCCTTCCAATTAGGGCACCCAAGGTGAAATCCTCATTTGTCTTGAGTTTGCATTTGCATTTCATAAGGCTAGGCATCCAAGGCATATGAAGGATATAACTTTATTAAGGACTTAAATAATATCTCCTCATGAGGTCGTCCACTTTTTCTTTTGAAATATTTTTCCACTTAAACATTATTTCATCCAAGCCTTAGCCAAAAATTCATTTAAAATATAAATTCAACCAAGAATGTTGAATTTACTAGAATAAGTTCCAAGAGTGCGGGAGACCAAACTGCTCAAATTGATTTGCCTGAAATAGCCTCTGAACTGGCCTGCTGAAACCCTGCTAAAAATAACACTTACTAAAAATAGCATATTGCTAAAAATAGTGTGTCCAAATGCATTTTAACCATATTTTGAGCAGTCATCGCAACTTACTTAAAATAGTAAGTCCGGAAAAGTCCTCTGTTTCAGTTGCATGTCACACCACCACGAAGCTCTCTGAAAACCCATAAGGAATCCAAAATCTAAACTAGAAAACTCCAACATGCAAGCCTCCAAAACTGCCAAAACATCCTCCTACAAATAGGAAATCCTAATTACTGCTCCCAACTTGCCTACGGGCCTCCGGAATAGGCTAACAGTCACTGGAAAGTGTAGTGCTTAAAATGGGGACATTACAGGATGGCTAATCCAATCACACA
Organism: Sequoia sempervirens; assembly: GCA_007258455.2. Taxonomy (NCBI): domain Eukaryota; kingdom Viridiplantae; phylum Streptophyta; class Pinopsida; order Cupressales; family Cupressaceae; genus Sequoia; species Sequoia sempervirens. The sequence continues at coordinate 12,547 of VDFB02159817.1, forward strand.
AATAGTTACAGTGTTTCAAATGGATCAACAACTAAGCCATTTCAGCCTACCTTCTTGCCTAGAATTGAGGCACCACCTGAAGTAGAGGAGAAAAATCCAACAACATATGATATCAATGCTTGCATGGATGAGTACATGGGTCTTGGTACTCATATCATAAATCAGATTACGTTTGCAAATTATTGCAATTTTAGATCAAGGAACAGGCCAAGAATTGAAAGAAGACCTCCTACACAACCACCCCATAGAGATTTGCAGTAGAGGTTAAGTCAACTCTTCCTCCTTTTGATGGTTCGGGAAAAGTATTGCATGTGCTTGGGTCCAAAAGTTGGACACATATCTTTAACTCAGTCCATGTTGGAAGAAGAAGCCATTAAATTTGCAATCCTTCATTTGGAGGCCATAACCCATGAGTGGTGGCATCATGAGTTGATAACACAAGGGCATAACCATATTGTTACCTATGCTGATTTTACATAGAGACTCATGGATGGGTTTGATAAGAAGGACCTTGAGATCCATTTCAAGGGGCTGGCCCAATTGAGATAGCATGGTATAGTGGATGGTTATGTAGTAATGGTTCCATATGTGATAGAGAGAAGACTCATTGTCTTATTTGTGGAGGGACTAGCCGAACCATTCAAGGGTTTGGTCAAGAATTTTGATCCAGTATCTCTATAGGATGCCATAGCTTTGAATTTGGAGGATTCAGTGGCCAAGAACAAATTCTATTCCAAGGTTTCACCATTAGGGCAACATAAGAAACCTTTTCAAAGGGTTTTCCCTCAACCTAAGGCACTACCTCCAAAACCAAGTAGGATTGAAGAATCCAAGGACTAAGTTTGAAGGAAGAAATTATGCTTTTCTTTACAAAGAGCCATGGGATCGAGGACATAGATGTTTGGGGAAGGGAAAAGTACACCACATAGAGGTCATTTCTGATGAAGAGTTAGAGGTAGGATAACTTGAGCCTAAGGTTGTCGTCGGTGAGATAGAGCACGAGGGCAAGGAAGAAAAAGAGTCTTTGAGAGGCACCCTTGCTACTCTTTTGGGAACACCCAAGTACCATCTTTTTCGAGTTAGAGGACTTTTGTAGGGTCATAGAGTGATGGTGTTGATTGATAGTGGGGATACCCACAACTTCATTGATGAGGGATTGGTGAGTAGAATGGGATTGAAGATGGATGATTTTAGGATTTAATGTTTTTGTGGCTGATGGATTTACTATCCCTTGCACCAGGAGGATTCAACATCTTGAATCCTTGATATCACCTTCGTGAGGTTTAGAGTATATGATGATTTCTTTATGTGGTTGACATAGGTGAGATATATTTTGTTTTGGGCGTGCAATGGTTGCACTCACATGGCAAGTTCTCTCAAAAATCTTAGACTATGGAGTTGAAATTCAAAGATAAGGAGGTGATTCTTCGAGGATTGTCCAATAGAACCCTGAGGGTTGTTTCAACTAAGAGGATGGAGGGTTAGGCAGCATAGTGTTTCATCATGCCCATGGGTGAGAAATCTTATCATGTTGACATTCAATCCATCTTGGATAAGCATAACATGGTATTCAACTATATTCCTCTAAGGTTGCCCTTGGATAGAGGGTTTCAACATGTTATTGAGTTGGAGGTGTAATGCCCCAGTGTTAGCACTTAGATATTTTGAGGCTTTGGATGTAATCCCATTGATCGTCTTACTGTGATCTTTTGTCATGGAAGAGCCATTGATGCAATTTTGTATTGGCTTTTGGATTTTGAGCATGTATTTCGTGTAAATCTAACAATGTTCATATTTTATGTTATTCTGTGGATACACTTATATTTACATACATGTTCATAAATGGATGCTATGATTACTATGTTGGCAATGAGGGTGTTTATTGATTATCATTTTTACATGTTGAATAATGTACATGGACATAGAATTAATATGATGAGTCAGTTATATTTTATATTGTATCCCATTGGGTGATTTTATATTGCTTTGGATATTATATGTATGCATATATGTGTGCTTAATGTGTGAATTGAGTGTACAAATATAGGGTTATTTCCCCACCTAAGTATGTAGGTTTGGGTTATCTCCCTGATGGTGGTTATATCGAAGATGTCGCATTGGGTCTAATGTGTTTGCTAACCCTTATTTTATTCAAATTGAATACGAGATGTGTTGTATGAGATCCTTGAATATTTGGATTTAAATCGATGGTGATTTTGGAGTCAGTTTGTGTTGTGAAGAGAACTGTAAATATATATGTGGGATTGTCAATTCCCCTCGCTGCATTGTTTCTATTTCATTGAGTGAATCTCTCCATGGTAATTTTGCATAATGCATTTTGAAATGATCCTTGTTAAATTATTGCATCTGGCTAAGTTGTAATTTGAATTATTCATGATCCAAAATTAAATAACAAGGAAAGGAAATTAATGGGTTCATTTAATTAATGCTAGTTTGGAAAAAGGTAAAATACATTTATGAGAAGAATGAAATAAAATATTAAAAAAATGGAGTTAATAAAAAGAAAAGGGAGCAGTAGGGAGTAGGACATTCTAATTAAGGTGATTGTAGGAAAGGGGAGAAAAGTACCAAAAATTATTAATGCAGGAAGAAGAAGTAGGAGGTAGGATGGTATCAGAATAGGGAGTTGAGTACGAAATGTGTGCTTGAGAAAAATTTGACATTTTCCCTATGGCAGCTCATTCCTTAGGAAATTTTCTTCTTGCACACTCTCTTGTTTTTCTTCTCTAGTTTTCACCCATTCTCTTGGTTTGTTAATCATCCTCTTGTGTCCTTTCTTCCTTTCTAGTTCGTTGGAGGTTATAGAGATGATAGAAAGAGCTAGAAAGTGTCTATTTGGCATGAAGTTGAACTAAGAGAGGAGCACATTGTAGGTGACAGTTGGGTAAATGGAAGAAATTGGTAAACCTTTAAAAGAGTTAAGAGATTCAAGTTTTGCTATCAAAGAATTTTGCTATGTGTGTGTATCAAAGGGGGTTTTTAGTTTGTGAAAATTCTCACTTTTTTAGAACTACTGTTCTTCTTGTGCAAGACCCTCTTGAAACTTTCTTTTTGCAATGCTGCTTGAAATGATTACTTGTTTCTCTTTTGTCTAGGTCCCTATCGAAACCTCGTCTAGACATGATTTTTGCTTCCCACACTTGGTTTTTGGGTTGTGCCTAAATGGTTCGATGCGCAAGGAACTTAGGATTGAGGTTTAGTAGTTGGAAGGAGTGGACCTCAACGTTGTTGTTTCAAGTCTGGAAGGTGATCCCAAGGTTATAATGGGTGGGGGTTATTGTAACCAAGTGATAACTAAGTGAATTCATGGGGTAATTGTAATAAACCAAGAAACAAATTTTGGCAAAAGGTTGGAGTGCTTGTAGAGACCAAGCATGGATGTCATGCAGTGACTATCAGAGTGCTTGCATAGGCTTGGTATGTGCGTTCAGGATATGCCACCACTTTTGGGTTGATGGGTGTTGGGGGTACTCCACCTGAAGAAGGGGTCATGTGTTTTGTCGTATAGAGCTGTGAAGCTACTGCAATGACATTTCTCACCTTCCTTTAGTATCCTTGTCCTTGAGTCATCGAATTTTGCATTTGATGAGTGACCGTCCTCTAGCCTCCATGTGTGATTGGATGAATTTCTTGGCTATTTGTGTGTTTAAACCTATGTTGTATGCATCATGTTGCTGTGAGTGCAAGTTTTGTTCCCTTGTTGTGACTATGATATGGCCCTTGAGCTATCTCGTGGCAGGGTGGGGTGGAATTGTGCATTCCATGTGGTTGAGTGGCATGGAACCATCGTTGGGGACTTGTAGGTTCTCAGAGAAGCTTGGATGATATATTGTGGCGATCTCTACTCTTGCTTTGTAGTTGTAACAATATGTAAAATCATGCAAATGTGTAACTCGGGACATTGTATCCTCATACGTAATAATACCCCTTGTATTAGTTATTCATGAGATTGCAATCTCTCTTGGGTTGGAAATTGCCCTACTTGATTCTTGAGAAGCTACCAATTGTTCCTTTTTCTTTAACTTTTAAACTAATGTCTTCTTTCTCCAACACAGATTGCGATTCTCAAAGCTTCAATTATATATGAATTGTGACTCCAAAATCTAATTTCATCCTCGAACATTCTTCAACTCATTATTCAATTAAAATATCATTAATTCCTAATGTTGGACCTCCATACACCAAATCACTCATCAAAACCTTTACAAACCAAACAGATCCCGATGTTCTTCCAACTTCAAACATAATTAGCAAAATTCATACCCATCTTGAGTCACTTTAATGCTTTGAAATTACAATTTATAAAATTTGCACAAACAATATTGATGAAGTTATGATAGAATTTTTAATGTTGATGTCCTTAAAGGGATTGATTCAATTCCTTTGCCAAGCCTGTTCTGTACAAATTAATTAAAGCTGAACGATACTGAAAATTATTCCCTGAAGAATAGAAATCGATTCATACCAAATTGTAATTTAGAAAATATCACCCAAAACTCTGAAATTTGTCTTCATAGAAGACTTACAAATTTCATCAAAACTTCAATCTTTAAAACCAAGCGAGAAACTTGAGTGATTTCTCCTGCAATCAGCCAGGGTGGATAATCTCACCACCGGAGCTGATCTTCTCTTAGAGGGTTTCCGTCCTCCAAAAGAATGTGGTGAACTTTGTTCAACCCACAAAAAACTTGTTATCCCAAAGTCTAAAATCAGCATACCAGCGAAAGGCTCTCCCAAATCTTTTATTCTTCTCCTCTTGTAACTCCTCATGTCTTCTTGAATTCTCATCTTTTTTCCTTTTCACTTTTTATTTAATTCTTTTGAGAATTCATCCAAAAAGTAACTTAATCAAAATATTTAACTTTTCTAACTTGTTACTTTTGGACCATTAATTTAAGTTGTCCTTTTTTTAAATTTACTCTTTTCGACAACTTAAATTAATTATTTAATTTTATGCTGACACATAAAAATTGCAGACACTACATGTACATGTTTTTAGAGGTAAGTTGAATAAATTAGATTTCTACTAGGTTGCTTTCCTCAGTAGGTATTGGAATCCCTAGAAACTTGATACCTTGTCGACGTATTGGAGTTGCTTGGTCTTTGTTGCCTTTGGAGTTCTCTTGTTAGTATTGTTTGTGGTTCTTGAAGAAATGGTCTCAATGTATCTTCCATGCCTAGAATATTTAAGTGATATTGTGTTCCAATGTTATTGGTGCCTTAGTGTTACTTAGAATTGTTGGATCTCTGTGCCTTAGGCAATTGGGGTCTTGAATCATGTTTAAGTATTGGACTTGAGGAAAGTCCAATACAATTAAGTCAAATATTGAACTTTCCTTGAGTTCAATAGCGGGATATTAGACTTGTCGAAGTATGATATCAGTTTGTTTGTATTGAACTTGGCTGGAGTTTGATGTTGATCTGTTTTGTATTGGACAGCTGGATTTTGATATTGGGATGTCGAACTTGGATTTTGATACTAGTTTGTTGTGTATCAAACTTGATTGATGCCCAATACCAATCTGCTAGATATCAGATTTGGCCTGAATCCAATATTGGGGCATCAGACTTGTCAGGGGTTCAATACTGTCTTGTCTTGACTTGGACTTCTGAGATGTATGATACCTTATCGAAAGTCAAGGGAGAAAGGTGACCTCTGTTGAAGGGTCCTAGCATTGGCAATCCTAGTCTCCCTTCTCGCCATAACCCTAAGAGTTTTGGGAGTGTTTTAGTAGTAGTGTAAGAAGGGTATTTCAACGACTTCGGGGGAATCTTACCTCTCTTCTATGCCTCTTTCCTTGTCTGTAATGTCCCCGTCTCAAGCCTGATCTTTTCAGTGACCGTTGGCCTATTCCGGAGACTCGTAGGCTAGTCGGAAGGTAAAATTAGGGTTTCCTATTTTGAAGGATGTTCTGGCTCGGAGTTGATTGTTTCAATTGCGGATTCTTTCTGGGTTTTCAGAGAGCTTCGCAACGGTATGTTCTTCTTGGCATTCTGAGCATCTTCAGGAATTTACTATTTTTAGTAAATTCTATTTCTGGCAGTTTTATAGTTGGTGTTGGCAGGGTTGACTTCCTACTTCAGTTTGATCTGTTGGCTTGCTCATTTATGGCTTCGGGGCACAATTGGAGAGATAAGTTGAGCTATTTAATTAAAAGTCACGTTTTAATGTTATATTTTAACGTTGACCCCCTTGGCCTAGTCTATTGACTTCATGTTGTTTTGAAAAGTGGTCTTTTTGAGGGTGGCGCCTTCATTTAAAGATTATTTTATAATTTACCAAAGTCAAATCAAGCTTGAAAGTGGACGCATTTATTAAAGTGTTGAATTTAATTAAAAGTTCAATATTGAGCCTTGAAGGAAAAGGACGCCATCTTTTGAAAGGGATTAGGGTTTTGACTTTGAAGAGGAGTTTAGGGTTTCGAGAAGTCAACAGGAAATTATAAAAAGGAGACTTTGATCCTCATTTTAGGATCTTTTGTCTACAGTATTGTTATGCTGCCGGTTTGGCTCTGGAACTGCTTTGAGGAATGAAGGCCTCCTAGCTCGGGCATTGCTTCTTGCTTGCAACACAACAACTAGTGATGAGATAGCGTAATTTGTGAGTTTTGCATTGGGTTTTGCATTGTATTCAGCTTGTGCATTGTTAGATTAGTTTTGCATGTTAGTGGTTTCGAGATATTGCATTGTTAGCTACAGCTGAATTGAGTTTTTATTCATAAATCAAAAAACAACAAAAATATTGTTCTGGGTATTAGCCCATTCTCATTGTTAGGTCTAGGCGTCATATTCCTCAAGTTTGCAGAATTTTTAATGAAGGCAGTGAATTTTAAAAGCAGATCGCCCTTTTCTAGAAGCCGTACCATCTTGTTTCTGTCTTGGGATTCGTGCAAATTAAATCTGTGGTATTTGGATCAGTTTTAGGGCTTTGTCTTAGTCGCTTATGTCTTTAGAGTGCATTGCATTTTATTTCACATCAATCGGATGTTCTTGGAGGAAGTTATGAACATTTCTGTAAATTTGTAAGCTGCTGGTTTCTCATTTTGAAAGTGCAGATCTGTGGAATCAGACTTATCAATCTGGTCCTTGAGAGAAGTTATTGTTTTGGCAACTTGAAACAAGCCAAGGTGAATTCTTCACATGATGTAATGCTAATCTTTCGATTTACTATGCACTTGGCAGGCAATTGAGCTTCATTTTGTAAACTGACAGTAGTACTGGCAGTAATCTTCAATCTTGTTCAATTCTGTTTGTAATGCTCACTTTACATTCTGAAGTTATTTTGTAATAGTTACATCTCCGCCCTATGGTAGCTACTTTCCCAGTTCGGGTTAGAAAGCACATTCTGGGTGTTGAGTCCTTTCAGTAATTCAGTTATTTCTTTCAAGCATAGTTATTTGTAATACTCCGCCATATGGTCGCCCCTCACTCCATACTGGATTGGGTAGCACATACTTGGTGTCGAGTTCCCTTTCAGTACATTAGTGTAGAAGATCCTCTGACCATATGCTCGCCATCATCGACGCCATTCTTGGTTAGAGTTCCTGCATAAGCAATTTGATTAAGATCCTCTGACCAATGCTCACACCTTGCCCACATCGGGATCCTGGTGTACATTCTGGTTAGAGTTGCTTCAGCAACGTTTTGGTTTAACTGCTAACCTTAACGGGTGCATTGCTTTGTAATTTGTAATTTGAAAAATCGAAAAAAATTGGCTCGGAATATTTCAGTGGTATCAGAGCCAAGGTCTTGCCATCTTGTGAACAAACTGTCGATGAGTGACAGAGAAAAGAGGTACATTGCAAGGGAAGACAAGAAGGTTGGAAAACAGTTCCAGCCTTATCAGGCTCCGGAGGGTCAGACAGCTTCAGAGGTTTTGAGGGCTCATTGGGAGTCTTCTCAGGGATCAGATATGGCAGAAGGTGAGAGATCAATTGGGGGTAACGAGAGGCTTACCAACAACAGAGATGACAGTGGGAAAGGAAGAGAAAGATCAATGAGTCCCAGAAAGAGATTCGAAAGAAAGATGGATGCCTTGATGGACATGGTATCGCTCATGATGGGAAAAGTGGGTCAGAACACTATTCCACAGAACAACACTGGGCATAGAGGAGAGCATAGTGCTTCCAACCAGCATGATGGACATGCTGCTCAGCATACTTCAAACAACACTTATGTCTCAGCCAGGCCCTTCAAACCCACCTTCGTGGCACCTGTTAACACTCAGCCAGATCCTGAAGAGAATGCTTCATTCGTGGAGCAGTTGAGACTTGGTCGTGTAGAGTATGATTCTTTACTTGTCGACATCAAGATGGATATGTCCTACAATGACTTTATGGATCATAAAAGGAAAAATAAAGGACAAGGTAGACATTATGATCAAAGAAGACCATCAACTCAAGGAGACTTGTACCAAGCTGTCAACAAGGTTACACTTCCACACTTTGACGGGAGTGATAACAGTTCAGCCTGAGCTTGGATACAGAAGCTGGATAACTATCTAGCTCTCAGACCCATGGTAGAAGAAGAGGCGATCAAGTTTGCTATGCTACACCTTGATGGGGTGGCGCACGAGTGGTGGTACCATGGCCTAGTTACTTTGGGTCATGGGTCTATCACAACTTATGATGAGTTCACCATGAGGCTCATCGAGAGATTTGAGAAAAAGGATCCTGAAATTCATTTTAGAGAATTGGCGCAGTTAAGGTAGTATGGCACAGTTGATGCCTACATAGCTGAGTTTCAGAGACTCTCAGTCATGGTGACTGGAATCACGGAGAGGCGGTTGGTGATCCTTTTCAGTGAGGGTTTGATTGAACCACTCAAAGGTTGGATTAAAGCCTTTGATCCACCAACCCTACAAGAGGCCATGAAGAAGGCAAGAAACATGGAGTGGGCTGCTCCTAAGGCAAAGTTCCAAGCTAATTCCCCCTTTCAGAAAAGGGATAAAGGGAAAAGACCTCAGCATAGACCTCCTTTGAGACCTCAGCATAAGGAGTTCAAACATCATAATCCCCATGTCACAAGATTGGATCCGGAGACCCTGAACGAACTCAAAAGGAAGGGGTTGTGTTTCCGGTGTAGGGAAAAATGGTCTCAAGATCATGTTTGCCCTAAGGGAGTTAAATTTAATCAGATTGAGTACTATTCTGCTGGTGAAAGTAGTGTGGTGGTGACACCTTGAGTGCAATATAGTGTGGTGGGGCTTATTACATGCCTCTTTTGTATTGTGGAAAATTTGTTTGTCCACCTCTTGTTCGTTAATGTCTTGGTGTAAAAGTTGGGGCATTACAGGAGGAGGGATTGAAACCTATCATCTCTGTTGGTGTTTCAATTCGCACCTCTAGAATGTAGATTAGAAATGGACAACTATGCACAGTTAAACTGCTCTTCAAATTAGGAGGGGAAGCTCCCTCTTTGCTAATGATGCTTAAAAAGAATACTAAACTACTGCCAATCTTTTTATTCTCAGCTAAGAGCACAAGGTTATAAAACTCTTTGTGTCATAGCTGAGGTTTTCTCTTTTCCAAAACTTCAAACTACAACTAGTCCTGAACTATAGACGCTTCTGACAACTCAAGTAAACTCAGAGCTTGAGAGTCAGAAGTAAACGAGGAATGATTTGATTGACACAAAAGCTTAAATAAACTTACTTCCAGATCACACTTGAAGACTCATTGTACTTATAAGATGTAAAGTGAAACAAAGATTATACAAGCAAAACACATACGACAAGAAACTGAAAGAGATTGAGCAAAGAAGGCATAAGTTTTCACTTTTCTCGATTTCTAACAGCAGTTACACTTCTAGGACAGCATATTGTAGCAAAGACAGGCTTACAATGTGCGATCAAACACCAGATTACACTTGACACAAGTTGAAAGGTAACTGAACAACAATTTGCAGCAATACAGGCTTACAAATTAGCTCTTACAATAACAGTTCCCAAAATAATGTGCAAGGCTGCCCTTATTTATACTCAAACAAAGAGTAGGTAACCCTAAAATCTCCTTGCTTTAAGCTGACTAGACTTGCCAACTCACAAGATTTATTTCTAAAACTAACACAAGACAACTAACTAACCACCTTCTAAAATTAGTTAACTGATTTAAAAGCAGGGAAAGTTCCAACTATACATTTGATTTTCTATTTTACAAAGAATAGATAAGCATGAAACAAGAATAGCAAGTTAAACTCGAAAAAGGCATCGAGTTAATTGCTGCTTTTAGTTCTATTCTTGGAAATCTTCGCTACCTCAAAAAGGTGACTCATTTCTCTCCAAAAAGCAGATTCCTAGAAAAAAAAGTTGAGGTTTGGGTTTTGTAGACAATTATGTTTTGAAGAGACCCAATTCATCAGATTTTGAAAAAGTTGAGGGCTTCCCGAAAAAATGCCAAAAAAGTGGATTTCTGGGAATATAAAATTTCCCAATCTTCAAGAGGAGCAAAAAGCAGGTGGACCCAGATTGATGAAAATTGAAAACGTTGACAACTTGTTTCTGAAATGCGATGCCCTAGAAGATTGGACCATGAAAAAGCATGCCTTTGTGCTTCCCAATCTTGAATCCACGAAGAACACTGAAAAAGCACTCCGTTTGAGCTTCCAAATCTTGATGAGAAGAAAACAATATTTTTCTTCTTTTGGATGCCAACTTGCAAAATATGAAGAATGAATGCCAAAAGCCTTCTTGAATAGAGTTTGAAGGCAAAAAACTGCTTTCTTCACAAAAGCCCTAAAATTTTGAAGTCTATCCATGAAGATAGAAACTTTGTATGCAAAAATCTGAGTCCATTTGCACGTGCAACGGTGAATTCCTTCTTTGTAGCTGCAAAAAGGGTACGCGTGAATGCACATTTTTGGAAAAAACATATGCATTTGATGACATCATCAAACATGTAAAACCTTTCCAATGTTAGCCATTTTCCTTGTTTTTCAACTTTTGCTTGCTTCTGCTTCTGGCGAGGCCTACCTCTAACTTCGACGAGCCGACAATCTGGTATTGATAACTAATAAAATCTGTTTGACCATGGCAATCTCATGTTTGACCATTGCTGAAGTGATCCCCAGCTTCATATCGGCGTTTGACATCGTCTGATCATGATTGTAGACCCCAAAAGTGATCAACGGAGGTTGAAATGGAAAAAAGGAATGGCGGGGTTGAAAATATTCTAAGATTTGAAAACCCAGGCACCCTTGGCTGACATGGGCGCCTAACACCCCATGACTTAGCCAAATTTCAATGGTTTTCATCTTTCTTTCACCCTTGATCTCTGCCTTTTCCAACTGCATCTTTTGATCACTGATTTTTGTGAGACGACGGACACTTGCATCCGGATGCTGAGCATACCAACTTGTCTGAACCTTAGTGATATGTTTTCTAGCTTTTCTCAGCCTCTAATGTTGCTTTTATCTTGTTTTCCAGGCGATTGAAGGTTATTGATGAGCAAGATTCACTGTTTTTGAACAATGAACGACAGACACCCTTGGCTGACAGGGGTGCCTAGCACCCCATGACTGAGCCAAATTTCAATGGTTTTCATCTTTCTTTCATCCTTGATCTCTGCCTTTTCCAACTGTGGCTTTTGATCACTGATTTCTGCGAGTCGACGGACACCTGCATCCGGATGTTGAGCATACCAACCTGTCTGAACCTTAGTGATATTTTTTCTAGCTTTTCTCAGCCTCTAATGTTGCTTTTATCTTGTTTTCCGGGCGATTGAAGGTTACTGATGAGCAAGATTCACCGTTTTAAAACACTGAACGATGAAAAGCCGAAAAATGACTAATGTGCCAAATGCTAGGCGCCTTGACTGGATAGGGGTGCCTAGACATCCCAGAGTTAGAATTTTTTATAAATTTCACCATTTTCGGGTTGGCCTCTGTTTCACATGAACTTCACCTTTTCTCGATCGTTGACATTTTGATGTTGCCTGTACAACATTTGAGACTTTGAATTTGATACTTGGTAGCACATAATCCTACAATGATGACCTTGAAGCTCGTGCTTCGCCTTCTAAAAGAGCAAAATTAACCCACCCGAGAAATCCTGACCTTTTGATGATTTTGACCGGACCAGTCTGATTGGGAAGTATTCTTGACCAATCAGAATCAGTTAGGGCCCTCCAAACAAAGATTCTATTTTTAGAAACTTTATTTTTTTAGAAAGTTTTGCTAGCATCCATTTGACAACAAACCCCAAAAACCCAGAATCTAGTCTAATTTTAGAAACTTTCTAAAAATAAAAACTTTCTACTTTTAGAAATTTTGACATTTGACGATTTTTTTTATAAGACTTTGACCACTCTTTACAAAATGCCTTAATGAAGCAAAATTTTTGATTGGGCACAACAATTGGCTCTGTCTGGGGACCATGTTGGATACTTACGACATAAGAGAACCAAGAATCTCTAGACTTTTAAGCATAGAACAGTGTCTTATTAGTTGGGTATTAGAGGTAGGACCATTTCCTAATCACCTATCACAAGAAATTTCCCAAAATTACCTAGGACAGGACTTTCTAAAATCACCTATAATTTCGAACTTCCCAGACCACCTAAAACAAGACCGCCCAAAAAACACCTAGAACACGACAAAAACTTCACGAAACGGGGAAACGCATCACAACATAATGCTCACATTATGGAAAGGGGAAGCACATCATTAAAACAAAAAGGAAATTATTCCATCCCCAAAGGAATGAAATGCTTCAAGTACTGCTCGTTGTATGGCAGCGGGAATGGATTACAACGATGCCACTTTTGCCTGAAAGGCTTCACTTCTCTTCTGATGGGTATTGCAGGAGACAATTCCTTCGGGATGAAGATTCTCAGATCTTCATACACCCAAGTAAAGGCACCCTGACAAAAATCAAAATATGCGCAAAGAGGGAAGCAGATACCACTGAGGCATCAGTTTTGTTGTCGTCCATCCTCGGGATATCTCTAATGTCGAACACTTCAAACCAGTCGATCGTGTTCCAAATTCGGTTTCTATAATGCTGTAGGTGATCCTTTCTAACTTGGAAATATCCTTTAATTGGCTCATCGATTAGCTCTACATCCCCTTTAACACATAGGAGTTCGATTCCCATGTCTTCGACATTTTTGAGGCCTAACAAAAGCGCCTCTTTTTCAACTTCAGTGAATTCTGATTGCAGGAAAAATGCAAATGGGTACAACTGTCCTTTAGGGAAGACAATTATTTCCCTTGCTCCTGAACCTGCAGTTGAACAACCCCCATCAAACTAAATTGTCTGTAACTTTGTATCCTCTGTCTGTCTCTTTTTAGGACAAGCAATGTTCTGGTCTTCAGTTTCTATCTTTGATAGTGTCACATAATTACTCAAAATTGTTTTTTGGTATAGAATTTGGGCTAGGGGGTCTATGGATTTCACCACTATGAATTGGGATATGGGCTCAGGTTCTATCTTGATTTTGCCCTCCTTTATAGGAATGTTTGCAGACGACCAATCTAACTGTATCTCACCACCAAGATCTTTGCAGAAGCTTTGACTCAACAACATCCTGTAGCTGGCTGGAATGTTAGCCACTAGGATAGTCATCATGAATTTCTTCTCCGGACAAACTGCCAATCTTACTTGTGTGTCTTTTAATTGGCCAACCAACGACACTGACTTTGATGCAAGTGAATAACACTTGTTCTGAGTTTCTGTGCACGAGAGCCCCAAAGCGTTCATGACTTGAAGAAAAGCATTCATGACTTGAAGAGGCATGATTTTGTTTGAAGTGCCAGAATCAATAATGTAGTTGCTCAATTTGAATCCACCTATATATAGAGATAAATAGAAAGGTTTGGGCTTTTCTTCTGCTGGAATAGATGACTTGAGCAATGTAGGCTGAATTGAAGCCTCTTTCTTTACATATTGTATTATTCTGTCCAGTTGCTCAGGGTGATCACGAAGGTACTCCAACTGTGAAATCTTAACCTTGATCTTCGTCATGGAATCTAGTACATCAAAATTTGCCAAGATGAATCTTGAGAAACCTTGACATTCTCATGTGAATTTTTAAAAGTGAAAGTTGCAACCAGTTCCTTAACTTATTCTTTAGCTCTCTGCCTCTCTTCTTCTTCCATTTGTACTTTCAAGTGCTGAGCGTGTGAAAACATAGGCATCGAATATCTTCCATGATTTATTGCAAGAGAGTAGTGGTGGAGGTCTTCTTCTTCAATAACAGGTTCTCTATCAAAGTATCCCGTAGTAGAGTTGCCATCGAAGGATAATTATCCTTGAGTGACAGGTGGTTCAGATTTTTGAAATCCACACAAATACAGAGTTCGTTTGTGGTAAGACAACATTCGAACTTGGTGTAGGGACAATACTTGAATTGGGTGCAACATCAACGCGTCCTATGATTTGATTCATTCTTAAATTCTCAGGACA
>VDFB02159818.1:0-19748 GCA_007258455.2 Sequoia sempervirens
CTTCCAGATATGGTAACATCAGTTTTTATTCTTGAAAACAATTGCTATGAAGAGTACCACAGCGGTACAATAACTGCAAAAGTAGTAAGTAGTTTTATTAAAGGGCGAGAAAAAAAGAATTAAGAAAGACAGTCTTCCACGTTGTCTCCTCTTCTTTGTTTTATTTAATAGAACACAACAAATTCAGCTTCAGAATCTTAGGCGAATTTGGCCTGAATGTAATCCACAAGTTGCTGGGTGATGCGGAAGGCCTTGCTCAATACGGAATCGGGGAGAGTGGGATCTGCCGCAAAGAGAGAATTGGCGATTGTCTGAACTCCTGGAAACTGACTGCTCAATCCAGCTATGGCTATTGCATTTTCGTGTCCCACATTCTGCTGGAAATGCACCAGTGCCTTTGGAAACACAAACACATCTCCCTTCTCTAACGTTTTGCTGAAAAACTTGTTGTCGGTGTCAATAAAACCCACAAGGAGCTCGCCTTCCAGTAAAACAAGAATTTCAGTGGCTCTTGGGTGCGTGTGAGGAGGATTTATTCCACCCACTGCATAATCGATGCGGACCAACGATATTCCCAACGTATTGAGGCCCGGTATCTGTTTAACGTTCGCCGCTGTTACGTTGGAGCCTACTGCATTGTCGGTGTTCCCTGGCTGCCCCAGTCCCCGGAAGAAGAAATCGGCTGCTGAAACTTCCTTTGGGTCCTTGCAAACGAACCCGTTCACCAAAACTGTTTCAATCAATTTGTTAGCAACTCGCCTAATAAGCGAATCATATATGACCACTATATAAAATTATATTCTCACCTTTGCTTTCCTCATCTGCGACGCAGAAATCTTGCAAAGGATCGGAATCTGCTGCCATGACACTGTCACTGTAACAACATATCAACAGAAAAAGTCCCAGCGTGAAGTACATCATGCGGTTAGCCATTATAATAGAAACGCAGAAGAAGCAGACAGAACGGCGCCTCACAATATTAATCTGTAATTGAACTGAATTGTGTATTACAATCCAATTACATGCTTTATATAGCCGAAACCTTAACTCTCCGCAATGACTAATTCATCTTGACATAGTCGTGTGATTATAACATGCTTCCAGAGCTGGTCCTCTTTTCGTTACGTAAGTCTGAAGATCAACTCCCTGCTACCGTAGACTTATTCTCGCCATTCTTTAAATATTGTTGATATTCTCGCATTCTTTTATTAGTAATATGGAATTGTTAGACTTCGTTGGAAAGGATCGTGTTTTGGAAAGCAACTAATACGTAAATTATTCTCAACCGTCATAGAAATGGCAAGACACAGAAAATTTCAATATTGACTGCAAGATTCTTCATAGAATAGGCAAATAATGTATAGATTATTCTCAACCGTCATAGAATATTTATTTCTTCTTATTTATTTATTTAGCTTATTTATTAGATCAACCGTTATAGAATAGGCAAGACAAAGAAAATTTCTTGCTTATTTTGGAGTTAGATAATATGAGCTTTATTACAATAATATATGTTATATTGTGAGTTTAAAAAACAAATGGTAAACTAGCTATTGCACCTTGGTGTGCAATGGGTACGCTGAAGAGTTGGGGAAAGTCAATTAGAGAAAGATGATGTTTATGTAACAAAGGTCATGGAGAAGTGATAGTTTCAAATCAATTAGCAGATTGAAAAATAATTGAGAAAAGCCTCTAAATGATGAATATAATTAGGTTTCATTATCAAGTCATTCATGTTATGTTTGTAATAGGGAGAGAGGAGAGAGAGAGACATATATGGATATAAAAAGGGATATACAGAGGGGGGAATATAATTTCTCATTAAATTATGATACACTAAACAAATATGTTTTATTAAAATTAATTTTATAATTTTAAAAAAAGAATTTTGTATATCTTAAAAAATCATTTTCAATAAAGAAAAAGAATGATATGACAAATTTATCAATTATATATTCTATAATAACATCAAATAACCTATTTAATTATGTTTTATTCAAAATATTTAAATTATAAAATAACTATTAAATAAATAAAATAAATCATATTTAAAATATGTATGCTAATTATAGTAATAAAGTAATAACGATTCAGACCAGGTGGAGCATTTTGTTATGTGGTTACAGGGTAGTGGCATGTTGTACTCAACTTTTGATCATCCTTCTTCCATGATTCTTTGATGGATGTCCATACCCTATTGCAAAGCTCCCATTTCGGCACGAGCAGGGAAGATACTAGTGAAGATTGTGGAATTTGGCTTTACACCTGCCAACTGCATTTGCTTGAAAGTTTCTAAAGCCTTCTCAACAAATCCATTTTGTACATATCCTACAATCATTGCAGTCCATGAGATGAGATTTTTTTAAGTATTATGTCAAGTTTTTCACGTGCCTTGTTAATGCTTCCAGTTTTTGCATGCATGTCTATTAGGGCAATTGCTAGTATAATATCTGACAAATTTCCTCTATCCTTTATGCTTCGATAGATGTACATACTATTCCAAAGCCCCAATTTTGGCATGCTCTGGGAGGATGCTAGCAAAGGTTGCAAATTTTTGCTTTAAACTTGACAATTGCATTTGCTTGGAAATTTCTAAAGCCTTTTCAACAAATCCTCTTTGTGCATATCCTACAAGCATTGCAATCGATGAGACCACATCTCTTTGAGGCATCTTGTCAGGCACTTCATGTGCCTTGTTTATGCTTCCACATTTTGCATACATGTCTACCATAGCATTTTCAATTACATTTGACAAAATTCTTCTATCATTTGGGGACCATCCATCTACCCATTTCACATTTAAGATGACGAAAGCCAATCCTCAATAATTTGTGTTTTTTGTCAATGTGTCCAAGTTTTCGCAATCATATGTTTCTCCTATAAGCTTTGTGAGATCATTGTTCTTGATGACCTTCTTCTAAGATATTTATCCTTGTATGTATAGCCCCACTACAACTTGGATTGCTTAAGTTGTAATATGATAGGGTTCATCTAGATAAGTGAACTCACCAGTTATTATTTAAATCCATCCTTCTTCATTTACACAGTTTGAGAAATTCTTCCATACATCCAAATTCTTCTCTTGCACCCACTTGTATTATGCAAAGTACTCCTTGGTCACTATTTATAGTATATTTTTATAAATTTCTTCAAATTTTGCATGGTCTATCCCTATTAGATTACATTATGTAGTTTTAGATATCTTCTATGTAAATCATGTCAACATGAACTTTCATTATATATAATTTAAATGTTAATTTAAGTGTTAATTTCATCATATATATAAATTTAATGATCATCACATGCAAGGTTTGGTCCCACATTCAATACCACTAAAACAAGCCATCATACTTAATTTTATTGGAAGAGGATGATTTATTAAATTAGAAATAAAATGGTATAGAAAAAGTAAATAATTACAATGGAGTTGTTAACTAAAGCTTTAGCAAAATAGTTTGACAAAGAGAAGGTTAGAGAAAGAAACTCTCCACAATATATTGCTACTCTTTTAATGGGCTACTCCAATTCTCTAGTGTGATTCAAATTTTTATAGAATAAAAAGAAATTTTGGAACTTCTTCTTCTTTTTCTTTTCTTATTTTGCAATGGTTACGTTGAATATATTTTTTATAATTTATGCTTGAGAGGTCTATAATTGAATGTATAAGTACAGTAATTAATAGTTGTATACATTTGTTGTCAATAGAATTGGTTCATTATGGATGCATCTTTTTTAATATTTTATAATAACACAATATGTAAGTAGTCCTTAAGAACAATTTTAATTTCTACTTTAAATATCACTTTAAAAATTCAATCTTGAACAATTTAAAATTGTAACTTAAATATCAATTAAAATATTAAATTTAAATCTTTAAAAAAACAATACTTCAATCACTCATTCTAAAATCCTTAAACCAGTTTGAATATATTTTTGTAAACCTAAACTTGTATTGATTATTAAAATTAATTTACTCATAATATACATTTTGAAGACCCTTTTATAAAGAATTTTTTTCTCAGGCTTGTTTTGATTACTTTTTTTTAGCAGTTGTTGTTTTCAAGTTACTGGTTGATACTTTTATAATCCTTGGCAAAGCTTATTGTTTTCATCATCTATTTTCTTGTTTTTTAGGAAAGGAACTTAATTATCTGAACCTTAGCACCAATTGACAATCAATGAATATCATATTTGTCTTATATTTGAACTTAAAATACACTATTAAAACAGTCGTCATTTTTGTTTACTTGGATGCAATTTCTCTTATCTTTACTTTAGCAAGTTGGTGATCAAATAATTCTTAATTCATATTTCATAGATAGTATAGGATTTGTAGAGAGACGAGGAAGAGTAGAGGGTGGGGTGGTTGTGGAAATTATCAAATTTTCATAATTTTTTAAAAAAAAATTATGAATGTTGTAAAGAGTTTGTAAAAACAAAGATGAAATTAAAAAGGATAAAGCTGAAGGGATTGAATCTACAAATTTGATCTTCTCTACCTTAATTTTGATGCTTCCCTAATCTATTTGAAAGCCAAATATACATAATGTGGAAGATCAAGAGGATGCTCCTCCTTGTGTTGCCATTCTTTTTATGGTTTTGAAGAATTTCTTCTTTGGCTTGTTTCAATGACTTTAGTTTAGTAATTTTGTTTTGAAGGTACTAGTTGGCACTTTTATATTCCTTGAGAAAGCTTATTATTTTCATCATCTGTATTTTGTTTCTTAGCCAAGGAGGGAACTTAATTATGTAAACCTTAGCACCAATTGACAATCAATGAATATCATATTTGTCCTATATTTGATCTTAAAATGCACTATTAAAAAAATTGTCATTTTTGTTTAGTTGGATGCAATTTCTCTTATCTTCAATTTAGCAAGTTGGTGATCAAATAATTCCTAATTTGTATTTCATAAACAGCACAGGAGTTGTAGAGAGAGGAGGAAGAGTAGAGGGTGGGGTGGTTGTCGAAATTATCAAATTTTCATAAATGTTTGCAATTCTTTTTATGACTGATGTAAAGAGTTTGTAAAAACATAGATGAAATAAAAATATATATGAATATGTAGTATTTATTAGCTATATACATTTGTTGATTCTCAAATCCTTAAGTTAGTTTTGAAATTATTTTGTAAACCTAAACTTAGTACATATTGACATCTTTATTTTGAAGTGTGGTTAAAAATGTCCTCCTTAAACTAAATTGTCATGACTACAAAGAGAAAAAGCATATTGACATCTTCTTTTTATATGTTTACATAGTACATTCTATTGGAGGAAAAGGATATCTTTGTTTCTCATTTCAGTAGTTGTATATCATTAAGTTGTTCTCCACCCACTATGGTTTCTTCCACCGGTTTGAATTCACTCCTTTTGTATCTTCTCCTAATGATGTTTCCATTGACTGAACATTGAAATTGCTATCATTAACAATAGGAATCAAGTACATTTGCAGTTTTAATGTGCTTAATACAAATGAGGTTTAAATACAATATATTAAATTAACTCAATGTGTATGTACAAACCAAGAGACACAAAATAAATATAATTGAAATATTATTAAAATGAGTTGAAAGATTTGTCAAACAAAAGATTAAAAAATGAAGTAAAAAAATATTCTAAAAATATTCTTTACTAGACTATGTAATCTACAAATGAAATTCAACTTCCTAACAAGACTTATAAAGCAAAAAGAAACATCAAAAATAAAATTTTATTGAAGCCACTTTCCCATTCATACTTATTTTCTGATGATCTTTCTACAAGGATATTAAGAGGTTCAATAGGAGTTGAATAAGTTTTCTCCAAATTATGGGAAATTTTAACAATTGCAAAACAAACATCAAAAATAGCTTGATTTTGGCATTGCTTACTTGAATTCTTATTAAGGTTGTCGTAAGGTTTGTGGCCACCACTAAATTAATCTTTGAAAATACAATTTTGAGGAGAAGAGTAAATCTACCTTTTCTTTTGGTTGTGATTGTGTAGCAATTGTCTACCTGCATATCAATAATTGTTTGAATTAGTTTGTGAAGGGGAAAACATTGTGTAAAACATATAGTATGAACTACATAGTCTTAATGGGAAAGAGATTGGATTTCCAAGTGCATACCTCATTTTCTCATAGTGAGATTAATTGTAAGTGATTTTCCTCTTTTTTTCTGATCATTGTGTATGGATTGTTTTGCATTCTGGAGTATTGCTCGAAGGAGAAAATTTGTTGGATACGAAGTCCATTTAATGATTTTACTCTTGATAAAGATGTAAATGTTATTCCTTGTCTTTCAACTTTACCAATATAAATTGTTGCTTTTTTTAGGGTTAGGCCTTATGATTTATGAATAGTAATTGCCAATGCCATGGATAATGGCATTTGCCTATGATTACCTAGTGATATAGATATTATAGGTATAGCCTTTGGATCATTCTGGTTCCATGGTGGCCCACTGTAGTTATTGATTCTTACAACGTGCATTGGAACATCTAGTAGTTTAGAGCCTACATTGTAAATAATATCTACAACCTCCCCAAGGGATCCATTTACAAGTCTTGCTTGAGTCCATAAGTTTATTGTTAGCATGATTTGTTGGCCTTTGCATAATAGGAGTTTTTTTTCAAGATGGTCATCTTAAGCATCAATGTTTGATTTGGATCTTGTATTTATTGTAATACTTAATGCAACTGGAAGGTTTAGCTATTTTAACATTGATTTTTTGTGTAGTTTGACTAAGTCGGTTGTTGCAAAAAGGTGAATTGAGTTGTCAAATTCTTTTTTTCAGTAGTTGTAAGTAGTTTGTTTGTTCAGGTCATTAACATCTCCCGATATTGTTTTGTTGGATCTCCATTACGTATGTTTTTAAGTGTTTCACGAAATTGTGTTTGAGTTGGATCGGCACCTTGTTGACTAAACATTGTTTGTAATGTAACTACAGTAGTAAATTTTTGGCCATAACAATTTGGCATTGGAGTGTGATGCATAGATGGGTTTTTCTATGACAGGTGGTAGTTGTGCGAGGTCACCTATTAGAATTACGGATAGTCCACCAAAATAATTATGTTGTGTTTGGGGAAATGCTTCATGTAGTCTACTATTTATCTTTAATAGTAGCTTTGGCCCTATGAAACTCATTTCATCTATGAGGATGTACGGGTCTTATGTGTTTCATTTCTTCTTGGAATGGTGTTAGTGTTTGGCCTTGCAATGGTTTTATTTATTTTATAGGAATCCTAAGCTTTGAATCTATAGTTGATGCATGTATGTTAAATGCAACAACTCCTGGGGGAGCTAAAGCAAGCAGTTGGCTCTTTTGTTGTGGTAGCTTACTTTGAAGTGCATTTCTTATGCAAGCAATAAGGTAAGATTTTCCATTTCCTGCAGTTCCTTGAATGATCATATGCAAGGTTTTGTTTAAGGAACGATCTTTGTAGTGGTTTGTAATTATTGTAAGTGCTAGGTTTTGTTTTGGTGATAATGTATAATTTTGGACATTGAATTTAATGGGCATGATTTCAATTTGGTTGGACATTTTGTTGTTGTTTATGAAGTGAATTGCAATGGCATGTAAATTTGGGTGTACATTAGGTTGATCCTAGTTGTTGTTGTTATCAAAATCGCCCCTACCAAGTATTTGGAGTTCATCTAGATTGACATTATTAGTAAGTCCCATTTGTGACAGCAATTCCCATTCATTCAATTCTGATGTATCTATTGTGTTTACCTCATTAGCACTATCTTCTTCGTCATCACTATTAGCTTCCATTTTATTTGTGCAATCAATGTGCCATACATCATATTTGTTTGTATTCGTGTTGTTCCAATTTGTTATTATTCTCATTTGTAAGTCCTATTTCAATCTCTATGTCACAAAAGTTCTTGTATAAGAGTAATTCACTCCAACAAAATGTTTCATAGTTTTCTAACTCCTGCTTTGGAATAGTATAGAACTTTGGGTAGACATTGACGATTGCTTCTTTTTTTCCTCTCTTTCCATTTATAGCCTTTGCGACATGAAGAGTGGGAGAAGGATCTTTCATATTCGAGCAATGTTATTGTTTCTAGTTGCAGAGGGTGTTACATATAGGAATGTAAGTTGGTATTTTTGAGTTCATTTTGTTTTTTGCTTCTTGTGGAGCGATGGAATACTTTTAGCAAACATTCAATGATGTAAATGATCTATTGCAGATGAAAAGGGGAAATTTTTGAAGCATATGACATGTTTCTTGTGCTCCAATATCACAGTCAACCACAAGTTCGATCATGAATTTTCTATATGATATTAAAGCTTCATCTTCATTTTTTTGATTTGCAACAATTCTTGTAAGCATATTAAGACAACTCTCTAATGTTCTCTCTGCTTTTGAAGCATACTTGGCAATGTATTTGAGAACAAGTGTTCACGAGATGACTAGTTGGCAATCTATATTATCTCTCCATATTGAAATCATTTATTGGTTATGCATGTTTAATCTATCATCATTTTTTGTGGGCTCATATTTTTTTACATCATTGTCACATGATAATGTAGAGATAATTTGTTCTTTCCATGGAGCTTTGTATCTACATTCTATTTTATTCCCCTTCTTACATAGGCATGTTCCCTTGGTGCATTTTGTGTGCCTTTGAACATGGTTAATTAACTCTTCATAGTCATTAGAGGCATTTATACTAAATATCTCATTTATGTTTAACAAACATGGATCATCAAGTGGAGATCAATGTGTTGCGTTGTTGTTGTGAGATAGAGTATGAGAGTTCCAAGCAATGATGTATTTTTCAAAAAAAAATCTTCCTCTTTCCACTTCCAAGTTATTTTTCCAATCAAGTTTGTCCATGTCTGGAACATTTTCAAGCCAAAGGAATCTATGGACATGTGCAATCCCTCAATGTTGCCATTTGTACCTATACCAATATTCTTTTGTGTGCAGGAGCTTCTCAATGACTTCTTGACAGAATATTGTGAATCGTTGATGTAGATATAGGGATGTCATATGGGGGTTATTGCTTATGTTATCTGTGCAATTTTTATTTGATTGCATTGTTAATCTAATTTCATCTAAGAGTAGTAGTTGTAAATCTGGCCATTTTGTATCTGCTACACTTAATGTGAAGAATAGATTTGGTGAGCCTATCTGGTTGATCATATTTGATAGCTCAACATGACACTTGTTCCAATATGGTCTTTTCCCTCTCATGGTAGATCCAAAATGCATAAGTTACTTAGCTGGTTGTTCGTCTGGAAGTTTTTTCAGGTGTGCATGAAGGTTTTCTATAGTGGTTGTTCTTTTGTCTTCTGCATTTTTCGAAAGGAAAAATGTTGCAAAGCTTTGGCTATGATGATGCATCATAAGATTGGAGATGAAATATCAAAACCTT
The DNA here is from genome assembly GCA_007258455.2 of Sequoia sempervirens. Classification (NCBI taxonomy): domain Eukaryota; kingdom Viridiplantae; phylum Streptophyta; class Pinopsida; order Cupressales; family Cupressaceae; genus Sequoia; species Sequoia sempervirens. The sequence goes on from VDFB02159818.1 coordinate 9,374, forward strand.
GGGTGTCTTCCAAATCTTTGGTCATGAAATATCAATAATGTAATGCATATTCATGCATTTGTACTTCCCTAATTTGTGCTTGCATTTGTAGTGCATTTCCATTTGGAAAGAGTGTGGGAAATGCCATATTAAAGAGGCCCTCAATGTTGTACTAATTTATTGGAGAACAACTTATTTCAAGCCAATTAATAGTGTTATTTTTTGGCTATTCAATTTGTAGGGTTTGTTTAATGATTTCTAGTTCACATGGTTTATTTGGTGGCGTAACCATAAATGATGATGTGTATGCTGATGCATTTTGAGTTTTTTCTTCATTAGTGTTAGGTTCATTGCTTGGGGCCATTGTTTCTTCATCAATTTCAATGGTATGAAGCATGTTTAAAATGTCTATATTTATTGTGATGGGTCAATGCCAAACAATATTCTTTTATAGTTTGGGGTTGTGGGTAATACAAGTGAATCAGATGTATTTGTAGCATTGTTTTGTAGGGTGTGTGCAAGAAGTTGAGTCCACTTTTTGGCCAAAAAGTGGAAGTGTTTTCCCTGATTTTCAGTATTTGACACATTTGCCTTAAAATTTGAAGCACTTAGAGATGATTTTTTTAAAAAATTCACTAATCATAAAATGTAGTGCTTGGAGTCTAGTTTCCAAAGATATAATTTATTTCAATACCCAGATTGTACAAATTGAGTTTTAATAGGCATTTCTAAAAACCATTGTTTAAAAGTCATTTTTTTTACTATACCATGCATGTAAACGACATCCATATTTTGACTTAAATTATTGTATTTTTCTAAATCCTTTTGGGAAAAGTTTTATGACTCACTGAAGCTTGCTCTTGATATTTTTTTGTAATTTTTTATTGAATTTTTTTTTTGTTAATTTTTTATTAGGCAGATTTGTCGTTTTGAAAAATTGTCGTATGCGACATGCATAAGATGACCTAAACTTATCATTTTTATTTTTTTCAAATTGAAAAGAATTCAGAAGTTTTCTCGTGTAATCCGTTTGTCAAAATGTTATGTTGATCAAAAGTTATTAAAATAGTAAAAACCCTGATATTTAAAGTTTATGGACCAATTTTATTAGAAATTAATTGAAAAATAGAAAAAATAATCCAATTGCAAAAACAAATTACATATTTAGAATCTGCATTGTTTCATCTAAAATGGGTTTTAATTTCGTTAAAAATTCTACAAAAAAGGTCGTCAGCCATATGTCCAAAGTCGGTATTTTTCTTTGACATTGTTAGGGCCTTCAACTTGCAGGTCAAACTAGGTTGAAGGCCCTAGGTTCAGACTTCCAATGCTTTTCCCGAACCAAAAACCTTGGCAAAAACCCGCCCACGATGCAAAACAAAATTCAAATTTAAAAAAATGGGATCCCGTTTATTAATAAACGGGATCCCGTGCTATAATCGAGATCTCGTTCCCATCCAACAGTTTTCTGACCGTTGTAAATGGAACGGGATCTCGCTTCATAAACAGGATCCCGTTACCTTTACAATGGCTCCGACATTCAATGTCGGTGAATGGGATCCCGATTATAGAGCGGGATCCCGCTTATTAATAAATGTGATCCTCCCGTTTATTAATAAGCGGGATCCCGTTTATTTTATTTAAAAACACTGTGCAAAATTATTGTCAAATCTACAACTTTGTAACTTCATATGTACGGCTGAGAGCACTAAAAATGAATTATTTTTCATAAGTTATTGTATTTACAGGTGGTGAATTTGATTTTTGGTTGATTTTATCAAAGGGGGCATCATCTACACCATTTTTGAAGTGAAATTGTGTTATTTTTGTGCTTGTTTGGAGGAAGAAAAGGTTTCAATTTGCAATATGGAGTGAATTTTTCAAAGGAAGCATGAAGAAAACAATTTTTAAAGTGGAATTATGGTAGTTTTCTACTTGTTTTGAGGAACACAAGAGGAATAATTTTGTCGTAATAGGTATTCAACTTCCAATTTGGATTGAATATTTTGAAGTATTTCACTATTAACATTCATTTGTGCTTGAGAATTTTATAATTATGGGAGATAAAACTCTTAATAAGAGAAGAAAGACATTGACTCCTCAAGAAGTTGAAGCAAATAGAGAAAAAGAGAGACAAAGACAAAGAGAAAGAAGAATGAGAATGAAATCAATGAACCATGGTGGAGCAACCAATTCAACAACTATTGAAGATGAAAACATTGAAGATACCATAGTTGTAGATGGAGCTAATTTGCAAGGAGTCAATTTGGAGAAGAATATGATTATACAAACAAGTCCTACTATGTCTTCAAATCCCTCTTTGAATGTTAAGGAGAATGTTTCAATATGCACAAATCCAGGTACGTCTTCAAATCCACATGTTAGTGAAATGGTAAATTTGTATTTAGAATTTTTACAAGATGCTGGATATAATGATGTTGACATTGACTATATTCAGAGAGATGAAAATTTTATAGAACTTGTTGAAAACAAAAAAGAAAAATCTTTTGTTGCAAATGAAAATCAAAATGATCATTTTCTTGAAAATGAAAACAAAACCTATTTTTTTGATGAAAATGAAAATGAAAATGAAAATGAAAACCGTTTTGTTGATGAAAATGAAAATGAGAACCGTTATGTTAATGAAAATGAAGATGAAAATGAAAATGAAAATCATTTTGTTGATGAAAATGAAAATGAAAATGAAAATGAAAATGAAAATGAAAGCAGTTTTGTTGATGAAAATGAAGATGAAAATGTAAATGAAAATGAAGATGAAGATATGAAAATGAAGATGAAAATCCTAGAATGTGATGTTGAATTTAATGAAAATACTTTTAAAATTAAGGTGGTGTTTTCGATGTTTTCTTGATCAAATTCAAATTTCTTGGAGGCAAATAAGAACACATGCGAATAGAATATACACCAAATTCTTTTATCGTAAAAAAATTGCATTTCAATGTCAACTAATGATGCAATTGATGAGAATGCAAAAAATGAGGAAAGTAATGAAAAGGTTAGGTTTTTATGTTAAACCAAAAAGAAAAGATCAATCATTAAAACATGTTATGTCTACTGTTGCTAGTGCCATTCAATCTATTGGGAAAAATAGTCAATCTAAAGATAAAAACGCAGCAAGAAGAGCTATAACTACTGCTATAGTTAATAAAACAACTTTGAATAAAAGAATGGTAAGCAATATTAGTGAAGTTTAAAAAATGCATCCTAAAACATTACTAAGAGCAGCAAAAAGAAGATAAAGTATAGAAAATGATCATATCAATCAATGTTGGAGTTTCAATGGACGACTACCGAGGTCTGATAAAAAATTGAATGTTGAAATTGAAATCTTTTGATCAAAATATTGGCATGATAATACTAGGGTTTCATCTAATGCTGAGATGTTTTAAAAATTAAGGGTGAGTTTAAGTTCCACGATCCTCACCCAAAACACCTATTAGATACAACACAAACTGAATTTTATAGAAAATTTTGTAGAGATTCAGTGTTACCTAGTAATATTAAAATAATTCAAAGGTCTTTTGAAAAATGTAAACCCTGGTATGTAAAAATTAATAAGCAACGAATATCTTGTTGTAAAATACATGTTCAATTTCGTTATTTTAATGATGTTTTTCGATATATATGTTGTACCTTGCATATTGACATGATTACACAGGATTGTGGTACTGATATGCCACCTGAAGCAACAAGAGATTTTATTTTAGGTTTGTTTTGTGAAAAATCTCATGATAAATTATTTTATTTAAGTTCTTGTATTCTACGGACAATGCATTAAGCTGCCGAAATCTTTCATTTTAAGAATTTGTTTGCATGAAAGTGTTGATCATGATTTTGGACAACAATTAGTAGGCGTCAAAAGATTTAGGAATGTTCAATATTCTTTAAAAGATGGAAAAATAGAAAAGCGTTGTGATTTAGTTACAGAAAAAGTTAGTGTGCATGCATTTATGAGTGAATTTAATAATAAAATTGTACCAAAATATGTTATGCACTTTGAACATGCTCGATGGCTTGATGGCCAATTTCGCGCATGTAGAAACACATTTTCAATTGGTACTATACTTTCAGTGGTTGATTTTGTGGAAATTATACTCTAAGCTCCACAAGAGAAATTCAATCTCAATATTATAATTATGTGCAAATGGCTATGTTTGTCCATTATTTATAGACATGCAAATGATATGCTTGAGGATGATAGAAAAGTTTAAGGGGGTATCATTTTATTTAGTGACAATGGTTACACTCATCGAGGTTTTGTTGATATTGTTCTAGTATATTTTATAGAAATTTAAAAAGAAAGAGGAATCCATATGAAAAAGAACACCTGTATGAATTAGGATAATTAATAGAAGGCGGTTCAAAAATGCTAGAATGTTCTATTGGTTAAATTAGGGTTCACAAGGAACTTAATGTTCAACATATATGGAGTCTTTTTGAAGCTGGGCATGGTAAAGGAGAACATGATGGAGCTGGTGTGTGTGTCAAAAGAATTCTTGCTAGAGAACAATTAAAATTTGAGGATTCAATAAATTTTAAAAATGCACATGAGATTGTGGATTGGTGTAATAGAAGATTATCTGCACCTGGTTCGAGTGATTACTCTACAGTTCATCGATTCTTTTGGTTGGTGGAAGAAGAAAACATTGTATCTAGAGTTGGTTGTGAGACAATTAGTGGATCTACTAAATGGCATTCATTTAGGAGTCTTTGGCAACCAAGCACATGGACTATTGGACAAAGGGAGCTTGCATGTTTTCCATTTTGTATCTCGAGGAGATTGGGAAGCTTATTTGAAAACCCTGCATAATAGGTTGAATAGTGGGAGCAAAGATCGTTGACACCTGTAGAAGCACATAATCAATATGAAATAACTATTGAAGAAAATGATCAATTGTTTGCATCTAAAGATTATGATCTTGTTTTAGACCTTGTACAAGAAGGTAATTTTAATTTAATTTATTTCATTTTATTTTATTTTATTAAGTTATTTTTTAATACTAAATTAGTTATATGGATATGCACAAGTTATTAAATCAAATTTTGTTGGCAGGACATGTGTATGCAGTTATTGCACCTGAGGGGAATGAAGAGAAAACAAAATACTGGTTGGCTCGTTGTGTGGAAATTAAACATAAGTTGTTAACACCTCGAGAAGATGATGATGACTTTCATTATCCAATAGGTACGGTGATCCCCTTAAGACACTTCCTTAAGCAAATTTTGATAACAAGTTTTAGATCCACTTAAGCAATTTTTTAGAACAAGTCTTTGATCCCCTTAAGTAAATTTTGAGAAGTTATTTGATGGTGGTTTTGAACATGTTTTCCAATAGGATCGGTGGTGGTTGTTGGCACTTGGCTACGAAAATACTTGAGAAGAAAGAATGGTCTACCTGCATTCGAATACTATGAAACACATAAAAAGATTATGCATTATTCACATTTGGTGGTGGCAACAAATATAAAACTAGAGCGCTATCGTGGAAGACCTTCCAAAAAATTGTTATGGTCAATTTCTATGGAAGAGCATGAGGCAATCATAGATGCATTGCAAAAAAGAGAGGATGCAGATGGTACAATATATTAAGTAAATACAGGTAAGTATAGTTTTAGTTTTATTTTGTCCTTTTAAATACATTAAATACATGTTTCGACATTGGTCAAGTGTGTTATTAGTTGAAATTGATTTAAATTGTTCTTTTATATATCCTTAAGGCATAATCACAAAAAGGATCTAGTCCATGCAAATTCAACCTAGACAACATGGAATACTTGGTAAACTAGGTTATTATCAATTAAATTATATATTTAAATACATGTTTTTGATTACATATTGATATTGCTTGGACATTAATAGTTAAAATTGATTTATTGTCATTTCACGTATCCTAAAGCCATCATTGCATTGATCTCATACTTTGAAACAAAAAGGAGAGGATGCTTGGATTCAACCCTACAAACATGTATTGGAATACTTTTAGAAATAAAATTATAGGTGTCTCAAGTGTGTGTCCTCCTTCTGATTACCTTTTGATATCCGGTGGTAAGAAGACCTACTACATTCTAGCCACGAGTTTGAGATGTTCTTGAGATGGCATATCCAAAATTTGTAAACATCATTTTGAGATGACATATATGTACATACATACTTACAAAATTAAACATACTCTATGTACTTCTATGTATCAAATCAATATTCTATATATTTAGGCATATTATGACCCCTTAAAACATCCCCTTAAGACGTTCTATTATGACCCTTTTAGACATCCCCTTAATTAGCATGTTCTATTATGACCCCTTTAGACATCCCCTTAAGACCCCTTAAGACATCCCCTTAATTAACACGTTCTATTATGACCCCTTTAGACATCCCCTTAAGACATCCCTTAAAGGCGTTCTATTATGACCCTTTTTAGACATCCCTTAATTAACATGTTCTATTATGACCCCTTTGGAGCATCCCTTAAGACCCCATAAGGCATCCCTTAATTAACACATTCTATTATGACACCTTTAGACCGCGTTCTATTATGACCCCTTTAGACATCCTTAAGACATATTATAACCCCTTAAGAAATCCCCTTAAGACGTTCTATTATGACCCCTTTAGACACCCCTTAAGACGTCATTATTTGTTTTGACAACTTATTTTTTAGTGTTAGATGAACTATTATTTATAGTATTTATTATTTATTCTTTTATTCTCTAATCTTCTATGGTATTGTTATGGTTAGGATTAGAATTTTAATTAGAGTTAGAATTGAACCCTGATTCTAACTGTAATACTAATTGAACCCTAACCCTAACCGTTATTAGAACCCAACCCTTATTGAACTCTTACCCTATCCTAAAATTAATCATATCCCTAAGCCTTGTTGTATCTAACCCTAATTGAAACCTAACCCTAACTCTAGTTGTGTCCTAATCCTAACCTTTACCCAAAGCTTTATCCTATAACCCTAACCTTAATCCTAAGTTGCTATATTTTTGTACAATAAAACCTTTAGTAAAGCCTTAAAATTTTAATATTTATTTACATATATATGTTAATTTTAAATAAAATAGAATATTAGGGTATGTGCAGGATCATGATGGGCCAAAAAGTGGTGATATGATGGGTATTTGTAGGGTATGTGGCTGATGACTTTTTTTACACCCAAAATTGATGAAATGAAAAGGGTTTTTAAAGGATATTCTCAACTTTCCAACAATATAGATTATTCTTTACTTTGAATTTAATTAATAATTATTATTCATTTTCTATTTGAATTACGACTAAATTCCTTATTGATAGGCTGCTTGAAAAACATCTATAGCTTTCAAAGGATATCTCATTTTTGGAATCCAAAACATTCATCACATTCTATGCTTCACATACTATAGGATTTAAAAAAAGAAAAATTAAATTTCATGAATTTTTAACCAAGTTAAGGTGGTCAGACATACGAGTTTTTATATTTTTTAAAAGTTGTAATAAAAAAATCATAATTAATTATTTACTTGGAAACTAATTACAAAAAAATATGCATCACATCCAAACATGAGTCCTCTACTTATGTCTAAAATATTATAAAAAAATATTATCATTTTATTGTGGTTAGGGTGGTCAAACAGACACCTACTTCTTATTTTTTCCTTGAAATTTAAGTACTACTGCATTGAAATTTCAAATTTTTCATAAATAGTTTTTAAATAAATAAGCCTAGTAGTTTTAGAAATACATTCAATTTATCTGATTCTATTTTTACATATTTTTGAAATAATATAGATAGCTTATTCAAATTTTACATCAAGTTGCCCTAACTCTAATTTTTGAATTTTTACCACTTAAGGGGCCTATTTTTTCCGTGATCTGCACATACCATTGGTAGTTTTCCTTTTGAAATGTTTTTAATTTTTTAAAAAAATATTGAAGATTTTTATGTTGGAAGATTTCTACTATTCATGTACAGTGTTAATTCATGTGTATTTTGAGCAATCATTATTATAGTTGAAGATTATTTTGATTTTATAACTATTTTTTTCCTTTTTGAAATGTTCTCAATTTTTCCTATAGTTAAATTTGACATGTTAAAGACTTTCATTACCAACTTGATATTAATCTAAATATGCAGTAATCCAAAGACTTTACATTCACTTGATTATTTCCAAATAATATTAAAATAATAACTTATGTAGATTTTGGAAGTGCATCTACACATTTTAAGCATAAGATCCATGTCCACTTGACCCATATTTTAACGCAATTCAGGTTTAGACCCTAAATTTATGGTATATAAATAGATTTCTTTTGTTTGTAAATTATGATTTATTGACTGATTATTGTAAATATTAAAATGTCCTATATTAATCCATGTATGAGATCACTAAATTTCCCATTAATGTCCTATATTAATGTCTTGACTATGAACATAAAATGCATAAAAGTACATGTGAAAATTAAAATTTCAAACAATAATAAAGTTCATAATTTATGTAACATATTAAGTGCATGAAACCAATATATTAAGCGCACATGAAATAAAGTCCATGAAATAAACAAATATAACACATAAAATCACATGTTTCTAGGTCATGCACTGTCTCTATAATCAAGAGACCTCTTCACACCATGCAGACTATGTGGATGACCTGAAACACTCTGTACATAAGAGAAAGATGAAATTAGATGTAAGACAATAAAAAATGATTTAATGACAATTTAATTTATAATCCATCATAAAATTAAATTAGCATCATATCTACATCTAGATGCTCTGATGCGCTTGAAGAAACCTCTAAATTCTCTAAATCAATCTACATAAACAAGACAAAGAAATTTGAAATTAGTTGTACAACTCTACAATTAATTTTTTTTAATTCAATTTAATTCAGAATTTATCATATTTTAATTGTACCGTATTCTGAGGTTGTGCACTAGGCTCTTCTCCAAGACCTGTCTATACATGCTCAACTACAAGATGTGTCTCATGCTATAAAAGAAAAAGAATATGTGAAAATATCATATTATGTATATATTCAATTTAAAATTTATAATTCACTTTAAATATAATAAAAAAAATAAATTACCATTTGATCTGAACCTTGCTCTACATGTCCTCCTGGTGGTGTAACTATGTCTGGGTCAGGGCTGAAAGTTGCACTAACAAAGTCCTACAAGATCAAAATTAAAGCATGTACAATTTAATTAGGTTAATATATACATATATATTCAAGTTTGCACATTTTATGTAGAAAGTTTTGTAAACAACCTAGAAATCAGTGGCCTCACGAGTAACTGCAACATCAAATGTTTTCCCAATGCCCATTCTTATTGTGGTATCAACCTAGGCATACATGTACATAGACATTTAATGCTTATAATATTTACAAGTGTGCATGCATGCGTTTCATATATCTAGTGAATTCAAAACTCATAAAATTGTAACTATACTAATGTAAACTTTAAACAAATTTACAATATGAATGTACCTGCCCCTGATCTATGACGCTCGATAGTGGAGGAGTGCTTGAAAATCCCTCAGGAGGAATCAACGTGGATGTCGATTGACTCACCTAAACCAACATGAATATTTGAAACATATATGTGATTCAATTATAAATTTAAAACTCAAGTTAAATAATTTATGATTTCATATATAATTTTTAAAATTGAAATCAAAATACCCCATAAGGATTGCCAAGTATGACCGGTGTCGATGTATGTACTCATGGAACAGATGATTTCCCTTGCATCATTAGTGTCATTTGTACACCAAACAATTTGATTGTTAAAATGTATTGCAAACTTTTCTTTGATATATACAACCATAAAAATTCTTATAAAATGAATGTACAACTAGATGCATATTTATACATGTGTCGTAGTGTCCTCAGGGTGATGTTCTGCTATGAGGAACTCTACAAATGAACTGATGCGACTAGATGAACCACCAGAATCTCCCCGTCCACCTGAACTAGGTGTGGCCTGATCAGGTCCATAGCATACTTGATGACAACTAGTACATATATGGGGGCGAGCCTGGAGCACTCTGGAGGCGGTACTCGGACAAACTCCATAAAAACTCCTCATCATCATCATGCGTCTCTATGCTCCCCACTGCAGCTATCCGCAGGCGTGCTAATCAAGGTCTCTGGTGGCTACTAAGGGAACCTAATGTTGAGACCAGAGCTTGATGATGTATAGGTGCATGAATGGGAGGACTAGGAGCAACAATAAGGGGTTGCGCATGCACAGGGCATCGGGGATCAACCCTTGCCCCTAATCTCTGTTGTGGCATGCCACCACCAACACCCTGAAATGATCTAAAATCAAAATAATTGGGTTTTTGCCCCAAAACAAACTCTACATACAGTTTTCTCAAAAAATA